>JAVQJD010018103.1:0-15598 GCA_036023655.1 Nannoperca australis | reverse complement strand
CAATGCTCTCCATGTATCCCAACACGCTCCTCCCCTCCAGGTTTGTCATGTCCAGTATAATTTCCTCCATGGACTCTGGTAAAAAGAGTTGGAAGCTGGACTTGACATCATCCACATGATATTATGCACACTGTGTTGGCCCTGGCGTCAATGTTTCCCACTCTTGCTCTGCCTCCTTTGTCCTGGGAGGAAGAATTCCAGAGCATATCACCTCAGGTGCCTCTTCTTCTCGTGCCTCTTCTCCAGGTCCTGGCCTTTTCATCTATTGACTGGCCAGTCTTATAAAGGTCCAGATCAAAACCAGGATCAATGTTGTCTTCCAGTTCTGACACATCCTCCTCTATCTCCGGTTCATCTTCGATCTCCTCTTCATCTGATTCTAAAATTCGGTCCAGAGCCTCTCTGACAGTAAATTGTGGTCACAGAGTAAAATGAGAGCAAGGCACAGATAAAGGTTCATGTAGGGTCTCTGTGAGAAGATATGCTACATTGTTTATTCTGTAACGTGTGGTTCACGTGGGGGGATGCTGAAAGGAATGGACAACATGGAAAATGTTAGCTTAAAGTAAAGGATAACCAGTAAATGTTTGTTACAACATGATAAGTTTGTATGTCGTCAAATATATTGTTACAACAACTATAACTTTTCTTCTTATATTAATATATACTATTATCTTGATATGCAAAATAACTAATAAATAATACATTATCACAAAAAAGTTAGTATGGTGTAACAACATGGCAATATATTGTTATAACAATGACATTTATAACGTCATCCTGATCCGTGACAGCAATACGCAGCTAAATAATAACTGCAACAGAGATCTAATTTCATGCTGCACAATAAAGTTGGTAACCTTGCTGAGGAGTTGGCCATGTGCAGCCCATCAAGAATTGTGTTTCTTGTGGCTGCTTCATAGTAAAATGTTGAACAGATTTCTGTTTGCATTAGCAGCTCTGAAATAGCTGTAGAAGAGTGAACAGAAAACAGTGAGGGTGGTATCAAAGAGATGAAATGACTAGAGTTTCCTGTGAATTCTGTTAAATTTGCAGCACACATGAACTTGGAATATCTCAGTGTGTCAGAATTACTCCATCAAAAGGAAGAAGGGTTGTTTGGTCAACTGGAAGAAATATCATTTGATACCAGATAAATTCTAACCTACTATCTAATCAAATATTTTACTTTGTTGCATAAAATCTATGACAGTTTATATATGATCAAAAACGTTTTAAATCAGTTAGACTAAATCAGTCTATCCAGTCTAAATCAATTTACTTTAATTGAAAGCCTTATCCTTGTGTATATTGATTATTTTTGTCAACCAATTATTGTAAACTAGTTTCCACTGAAACGTACTGCAAATTTTAACAGAACTTCCCCAAAATGTAAATTCAACCGTGTTGTTTTATATGCAAATTGAAAAAGAATGAATGAAAACAGGCCTGCTACTTAAACTAACATTAAATTTATGTAGGCATTGTGCTTTCATGTTCGGACGTCATAGAATAAGCAAACATTTGGCTCTGCGGCTGCTGTAAGAATAATGCTGATACTTCTCGAGCATTTTCTGCAGGAATGCACACGGCTGGGAAACAAAATGCACATAGAAAATAATGCAAACACAACACTGTGTCGAATGCAACCCGGCAATGAAAAACAGTGCAGCTCGGTAAAAACCAAGATGTATACATCCACAGCAATAAGCTTGCCACATGGCAAACCATAATGCTTGCTTTGGTTCCAATCTCTCTGGCTTGCAAAGGGAATACAAAATGTCAGTCCAAATATTCCTCAAACAACAGAATAATTACAGCAGCACTGGGAACAGCAGGGGGCCAGGTCTGGCCTCCCCTCTAAACAAAACAACAGCATAGATCAGTGGCTCTCCTGATGAGGTTGCGCCACTCAAGAAACAAGGTATAAACACTACAGGAATATGTTAACTGTGCTGCCTGTGCACACTGAACCATGGCTTTGTCAGTTTCATGTATTGAATATGTGGCTTTTTTTAGGCCGTTATGAAATTACACCTTGAATGTGATTTCGTCTTATCGGACTGAGGGAAATGTGGATTTTAATGCCATGTTCTTATCTCATAACTTCACAGAGTGCATGAAAATAAGTTTTAGCAATATGAGGGTCAGTTTTCAACACGCAGCAACAATCACTCCAGCACCCAGCAGCCGTCTGATAAGGCAAACGAAGAGGATTTTGATCTCCCCTTCATCTTATCTGCTCTGGCATTGCAGTCTTTGCATTCTGTTTGAAGTGTGTAGCGAAAGTCTCGCAGCAAAGTAATTGTTGCTGCCGATAGCCTCATATAGGCCTGTAGAATGCTTTCATTGGCCAAGGCTTATTATCGCTGCAGCGTGCCGGCACAATGCATTTGAACCATGTTGTGGGGTAGATAGCGCTCAGGGATCAGACTGCTACCACGAGCTCCATGGGCTGCTCCGCCTGATCATAATCAAACATCTAATCAAGCAGGTCTTTTGGAGATGTGATATTAAATGATCCAGATAAGTGCACGGGCATTGTGGGAGTTGTAGAGCAAGGAAAGGGGATGAGTGCACTCTGTGGGTAACGTAGGTGCATTTCACTGAGACCAGCTGAGAAGAGTCTAGGTAAGTTCCATACTGAGTTAGCGTCAGCTAACACTATGCTGATAATATGCTCAATACTAACACTAAAGCATTTACCACTGTATGTTTAGATGGCCGTTTTCAGCTGTCCAGGACCAGGCAGTTATACATCTCAGACCTAAGTCTAAACCACTAAGGAAAATATTTACTAAATGTTTTCAGCTCTTTTTTAGCCGCAAAACAGTCGCATTGTGTTTGTCCTTATATACTGAAGGGCCACAAGAAGCTGTTGCACTGTGGAAACTGAATAGAAGCAGCACTGCTGAAAATTGCATGTCTGGGCTCATGCAACATACATTTTAAGGCGTTCCTGTTCCAAAGGCACAAAATAAGGCAGAAGGCAGTGGAAATTAACACAAATACGCTCATCACCTGGTTGATCTCCTCAGACAGGTGGCAGAGGGAACTTTAACATCTGGGAAAAGCAGGTGTAAAATCTGTGGCGGGAAAGGGTGAGAGACTGTGACCGACGTAGAAAAACATTAAGAGAGACATTAAAGTTACTTTACCAGAGAGCATAGCTCTTAATGCAAAAATGTATTCATGACTTTACCTTTGGGTTACCTACAGCTGCCGCCTTCTTCTTATTCTTGACTTTTAATGTTTCACAGCAGCTCCACTCCAGTGTAATAAGATTTAAGCAGCCAGTGATAATTAAGCAAGATTTTTTCACACTGGTTTCCATTACTTATTCGGTTGCTGATCTTTTTGTTGAACTTTGCCTCACATACAGCCATACAGCTCAGCATCAGATCTTATTTAGCAGCACTTTATGCAAATCAGACTGCGGTTGTCCTCAGTTACATCTCTGGTCTTAGTAAATACCCCACCAAACTGAAAGATTGTAGTGATGCAAAAGTTTGCACCCCTGATGTAAATTTGGCCTTGTTAGTATCCCCTTTATTCTACAGCCATGCTAGCAGCTCTTTGGGGCTTTAATGCTCACTGTAAAGACAGTTTTAAGAAAAGAAAGTTTTCACCATTTAGTGCATCACAATCCATCCAGTTGTGGGACATTATTGTTTGTACCAAATTCATTTCACTCTCAACTGACAAATGTCAACTAATGGTGGCGGTAGATAAAATTTCCGGGGTGTCACTCGGGGACCATCAAGTGGATAAAAGTTAGTACTTGATACTTATATATATAAGTATATATATATATCAGTGGCGGGCCGTGCATTTCGCACCTAGGCCTTCAGTGATGTCCTACTTAGTCCGACTTCAATAAATACCTCTCATAATACCATCATTTATGACACCACGTGACCACGGCTGGAGAAATAGTATACAGAAACACACTTACTTGGCATTGCATCAGCTCAATTGTGTACAAAACAGGCTATTTTCCACTACAATTAAAAATCAATAAACTACGTTGTAGAGATATGTCGTAAAACAACTCGGTAAGTGAGTATCCAATCACAGGACGCGTACAACGTTCAACGTGAGGCCTTCTAGAAGGCCTACTTTCAACAACTCGTGATCTGATTGGCTATCGCAACTGTCTATCAACTGTATGTACCTGTTCACTTACATTGCACAGACGCCAGCATTGATGATTCTGAAGGCCTCAGGCAGATTTCATACATCCTGGCAACACAAGCTAGCTGAATTCTGATTGGATAAAAACTCTAACCTAAAAACAACACGAACATGGAGAATATGAAGAATATTTTTATATATTTAGGGAAAGTAAATTCAAAATTAAATTAACTTTTATCAAATTTTGATCATAATTTATGTTAGGCAAGTAGAGAAGGCCTTGCTGGCCCTGACGGCCCACCACTGGTAGGTATCCTGCATAAGATATTTAGACTATCCACAGTATGGTTTTCTTTTGGGTGGTTTAACATTCTGTTCTCAAATCCACAGAGTTGTTGTGTCCCAGCAGCAGATGCTTTTGCTTCCTCAGTTTCAAGAACACAATTCCCAGCTCAGAAGTCAACAATAAACACAGCTGTGTCCTTTATGATAACACTGTTTAGACTAGTGCCTTGAACACTTGGTTTCAATTTATTTAACACCATCTCTAATGTTGATAAAGAATCTCCGCTATAAAACCACAAATACTCACCAAGGTTGTCTGCCCCTCTCGGTATGATCACATCCGCGTATTTCTTTGTCTAAATAGTACCAATAAAAAAGGAAAAAAAGTTTGACAATGAGTCAGTGCTCAAAGACACAGCCATGAAAACTGAGTTGAGTAGCGTTACAATACAATGTAGAACAGCACTTACTGGCAGACAGAACTCCTCAAATGCAGGCTTGACAAAAGTAATGTACTGTGCTAGAATGCTTTCCAAGTCTCGTCCACGTTGACTTATATCCCGCAGCACTGGGGGCAAAAAAAAAAAGCTTTATTTGTAGTTAAAACATTTATGCGCTTTTTTTGCTAAGAGTTACTGCAGATGAAAAGATTGATATACTCTTGTCTTTACAGTAAATATGAAGCTACCGCTAGTTTATTTAATCAAAGACGTGTACTGTGTGCGTCCAAGAAATGCCTCGACACGTAGACCCACATAAAATCACAACGTGTCATTTTTAAGTAGTTTTTTGTTCAGATTAACAAGATATAACATTCAGAGGTTCTGGGAGGTGGATTTTCTTGCCTTTTGGCAGAGCCAGGTAACCTTTTCCCCCTGGTCCCAATCTTTGCACTAAGCTAACTATCTTCTGATTTAATTATTAATTAATTATTGCCTCTTGTGTTAAAAAAAAAGAAGAAAAAAAAAAGAAGGGATTTGTCTAGACACCCTTTATGCCTCACCTCTTCGTGATAGACGTGTATCTGCGTCAGTGTCCACAAACAGCTTCATTTGGAAAAGGTCTCGGATCTCCTGAGAATAGAACATCAGGATGCCCTCAAACAGCACCACGTCTGCAGGGTACATGGTCACAGTCTCTTCCTTCCTGCCATACGAAATAAATTTGGTATAAAAAACACTTGCCTCTGTAACATTTGAACAGCAGCCACAGTAATGGTAAATGTTGATATGTAGTGTAACAGAGCCACAAGCAGAAGACTAAAGTCAGCGAACAGACTCTGTTTCATAGAAATATCTGCCTTAGTTAGCTAAAATCAGCCACCTTAAGCTACTGTTCATACCAGAGCAAGTCAGGGTGTAGCAGCAAAACCCCAGAGTGTATTAAACTGAACAATGGTGTGTTTCAGAGAATGAAAGAATGAAACGCTTTAAACATAAGAGAAAAAAATTAAAAACAAAAAGGTTAAAAGGGGACCATAGAAGAATTTTTGCATGTTTTCTTTATACTACGATTTATGTATACTTTGCATTACTGATGACCATTTCCAAAGCTTACTGAGTTGTTTCAGGGTTTCAAACATGTTTTCGGGCCTTCCAAGCCCTGATTGCTCTTCATTCATTGCAAACCAGTTTGCATAAAAGGTAGAGTAATCAATCCACCATTCTGGACATTATGTGTGCTTTAATAGGTAATGCCAATGATAGACTTGACATGACTCATTTACCTGGAATGGGAAACAAAGTCATAAACAGGGATGTGTACTGTTTTTCCCTCCTTGATGTCCCACAGGGTTGCCATTATGAGGTCGTTGTCAAATGCATCTATACAGAGGGAAAGAGTACATAGCAGGATGAAATATCACTGAGCAAACCTCACATCGAAATCCTGCGTCCCATACAGATAACTGCTCTGAAATAACAAAGACAAAATGTTCCCAGCAGGAGACACAGCTGCTTCAGGCCAGCAGACTTCCATCCTCGATTACACACATACCTGGGTGGTCGAAGTTGAACTGGCCCTTGAGCGCCTTGGCCTTCTGCTCTGGGGTGAGGACCCTGTAGAAGCAGTCCTGGCTGAGGATGGCCACTTGCCGCTGGTGGTGGTCGATCTCGTTCTGGCCCAGCATCTCCATGATCTTGCTGCACACCGACGACTTGCCACACAAGAACAACAAAACAAGTGGCGTGATAAAAAACCTGGCCTGAAAACTTGCATTCTTGATACAACAGACAGAGACTCACATGCACAAAACAAAAGATTGCAGTTTACTCCCCATTCAGATGTGTGGGAGAACAGGTGGTTCTGTGAGCAGTTATTCCTATGGGGGGTGGGGGAGTATACTATCAGGAAGTCAAACCCACAAACAACTGTGTGCCAAACCACAGTCTGAGTTTTGTTGGTTTTAATCACCTATGAAAATCAACCAACTGCCACTTACATACATGGAAATACATTTAACTACCTTCTGTTAATGGTGTGCAAAATGTCACACACTGCCGCCTGGAGGGCAGGTCTCGCCAACTTGCTTCACTACCTCGCTGACATTTCAATAATCCAATTTGTCAAACAATAAGAAGAATAAATAAATAGGACTTTGATTTTGCCTCAGGGTGTGTATCCTGATGATCTTCACTTACTGACAACACTGAAAACCTTTGACACCCTGCACAATACAGAATAGAGGATGATAATGCAGATACTTAGTCTCTCCTGGCACTGGAGACATCATTGTAGTGCCAATGAGTCAGAAATGAGGTGAAAGGAAAATCAAGACGCAAACGCAAGCAGAGACAGCGGGTTGCACCAGTGTCACGAAGAAGGAATCCAGTGTGATATCAGTCTTCAGGGAACCACTTCTTGCACTGGATATTTGATTTTCATAATGATAACCCCTGCAGACAGCACCACACCTTGGCATAGTATCCAGCTTCTGTTTGCAAAATTGGGGACTTTAGTGAGCTTTCAGGGTCTATAAATATGTTTTATTTTGGGTCTCTGTTTTTATGAGTTTATAACTGGACTGCACAGCTGATGCTAATTAACTGAAATCTCACTTGTCACCGTTTATTTCCTCTTAAGTTGAAAATTGTGGAAACATTATAGCAACATATTGGAGACCTTAAGTCAAATTTCCATGTAGCACACTACTTTATTACCATCTAAGAAAAGGCAGATTTTGGCAATGCACATGTTCTCCTGTTTTAGCACGCAGGAGCCTATAGGGCGGCCTGTATGCTCATTACTGATCAAGCATCACAATCAGTCTGATTGATTCAACAGAAACATGATAAGCTACGATTTGTTTTTAGGTTGGAGAAAGAAAATGCGTTATCTCTTAATATCCTGAAACAACTGATATAAATCCACCTGTGTCGGTTCACACAGACATACACAGTATCAATACAACAAACATAAACTAATATTTATATATATGGCCTACCCAGAAATACAAAACTACCTCTACTATGAGATAAATACCAACCTTGCCGCTGGCCGTCCCTCCAGCCACACCAATGAGGAAAGGCTGCCGACTATTGCTCTCATTTTCGGCTAGGTCACCTGGCTTTGTCTCGCTGTCGCCTGGCATGCTTCATCTGCGGTGCGGTGCGGTGCGGCCCTCGTACACACAGGGGTGCCTGCGCTCCTCGTGCGCTCCTCCCATTTGATGATGCTGTCGATGATGAGGCTGACGTTAATGGGCACAGAGGCGATGGTGAGGATGTGGTGGCTGTCATAATCTGATGATGATGAAGATGATGATGAAATCAGAGTTGTGTTGCATTAGAAATGTTACTCAGTTGCTGTCTAAATAATCTGAAAGCACTTTGCAACTTTCTTTTTTACAAGTTTTATAATAATTTTAGGATTTATGTCAATAAAAATTCAAATGTTACGACATTTATTCTGCACCTCAGGACAGTCTTCTTTATAAGATTGTGGTACATTTCAAACTACGAATGATAAATACTAAGTATCTCATTGCAGTAATCTGGGAAAAATCTTGTCTTTTTTATATTTCAGTCCACCAAAATGGTAGTCCCCGTTACATAATGGGGGAGGACAAAAAAGTAGAAACACCTTTCAATAATAAGCTAAAGGGTTATCCAATGCAATAGCCCACACCTCACAATTCAGTCTAAAACATCACCGTGACTAAATAAACAGCTGTAAGACCTCATGTCAATCCTGAAAAAAAATATGCCCTTTTAAAATAAAAAGGACAGTTGTATTGTTTTGCATTCTTTATTTTTGTTTTGTGTAAGTCTACTTAATGTTCCATGTTTCCGGTGAGGCCGGTGAACCGGAAGTACTTCCACACGTACGATCCCTCACTAATGCTGATCTAGCTGTATGAATCCGAAGCTGAAGCCGATCCGTGCAATGTGCTCAGGCTGGAATCTCTAATAAAAAGTATACAGTTCCTCTCAGCGGTCGGATTACGGGACGCCACCACCATGAGCACTATGTTTGCAGACACGATTCTGATCGTGTTTATCTCGGTTTGCACAGCGCTCTTAGCCGAAGGTGAGTGAAACCCTCCTGACAGTCCGCGGTTTAAACATGGTGGCATTTTACTATCGTCCAAGAAACTCATTCATGCGTTACATGTTCACTCACGTCTGGATTATACAGCGGGGAAACATTGTCAGCGTTATTAATACTGATTAACTGCCAGTGTTGGTGTTTCTGGGACCAGCAGTGAGCTACTTAATTAAGCTAACCGAGGTCTTGCTCGACGAGACAGCAAAGATTCAAACTTCCGCTTACATTTGCACAATAATAGTTTTATGTGTTGAAACGCTTTTTGTAACGCAGGTATAGATTCTTCTTTATCAGGTACTTGACCTCTGCATTTGACCCAACGTAACTAAGAGAAGAAGATATAAATGAAAATAATAGTTCTAACATGTTAATATGACGTTAATATTATGTATTTATACTCCTATTCTCGTTGATTAGAGTTTTACAAAACAGTGTTTAGTGAAGGTTGCTGAGGTTGTTTTGTAGCTGAATCACAAGTGCTTTTTCAAACCCTCCCCCTCCTTGACACTCGGGTGTAGTGAGAAACTACAAGACTTTAAATGCATCTGCTACTTTAAATCCAAAGCTGGCAAAACTCCTTTCTTTTATATTTGCTAATTGTCTTGTGCGTTTTGATTTCCAATATTATAGGCTGTGAATTCAGTGCAGCTTTGCATCTGACTTTCAGGTCCACTCAGACCGAAAACAAATAAACAAACCAAGAAGGCCACAGAATGTTCTTTACACTTTCAGACAAGTAGAGCTCGTTTCTACAAGGAAACCTCTAAAATATCAACAATCATTAAGTAGATAGTGGGGTCAGTAAATATGAGACATGAGTACATTTTCTGGGAAATCTGAAAAAAATGGATACTCAGACAGAAATGTACACTGTTGGCTGATCCAATCTGAGAAATCTGTGGTACTAGAAAAACTGGACAAATGCATATTGTCTCGGTATAAGTTGCACCATTGGGACAGTGGTCCATAAAAGTTCTATTTTTATATTTTCACAAACAAACCTGATTTCCTCCTCAGGGATCACCTGGGTTTTAGTGTATCGGACTGAAAAGTACAAGAGGTTAAAGGCTGAAGTGGAAAAACAAAGCAAAAAACGTAAGTGACTCATACGGGCACCTCATACTACTGTCTTTTTTTCTTCTTCGCACGTTTAATCCCTTTCTCATTCGGTATTAGTTGAGAAAAAAAAGGAAACCATCACAGAATCTGCAGGACGTCAGCAGAAGAAGAAGATCGGTAAGTAATAATGAAGATAACATTGAAAACCTCAACACATGCAGCTCTCATAAACAGCCCTGTTCCTCACAATGTTCCTTCATAAGTGCTCTGTGCCTCTGAACATATTACAGAAAGACAAGAAGAGAAGCTGAAGAACAACAACAGAGACTTGTCTATGGTGAGAGACTTGATTTGTTTACAATGAATATGTAATGCGTAAGCTAAATCAATCAATACATCGTCATATACCAATATAATACAACACTGATATTTGTATATGTGTCAGTGTCAGATGTAATCTAACTGATTCTATCTATATGTGTTTGTTTGTAGGTGCGCATGAAGTCCATGTTTGCCATAGGCTTCTGCTTCACAGCTTTGATGGGCATGTTCAACTCCATGTAAGTGTTACAGGCAGTCACGTTCGGGTGATATGTCATCTTTTGATTTAAAAATCTAATTAAATGAAAGGAAATGGTGATGACTTCAAGTATGTATTGTATACAGAGTGCTCAGGGATTTGTGATTGACCAAAGTAGATTTTTTGGGGGGGTTAGCAGAGACAGTGCACATTAATCAACATTGCAGTTAACATATCTATGTAAATGTGCCGCAGTTAGCAAATTTTGAGTCATAGTTCCTGGGCACGTTATAACAAAGTAGTGCCTAATGTCATCAATTCAAGGCTTCAACAAGTACTCCAAAACATTACATAAATACACAAGTAACAGAGATGTGTAAAAACAGAGGATGTAAAGGCTGTGAGATCATGCAGTTGGTTGCTTTAAGCCACATCTTAAGATTATGTTTAAAGGTTAGGTCATCAGTGATCTCTCTTAATTCAATAGACTATTCCAGTAGTGCGTGGCTCTGATTGAGGAGACTGCTTGCCCAGTCTGTATTGTATAACATTCCCCTCTGGTTGTTGCCCATGTTGCCCTGCTGCTGCCATCCATCTGCATTATGTGTGAGCTCATCGGGGGAGGGGATGGCCTCTTTGCTGTTGTAGCAGAATTTTCCTGAGGCGTCTTCATTCCACTGCTTTAAACATGTTCACTCACTCACTCTTTTATTATTTTTTCTTCTTTTTTTATTTTGTTCCGTTCAGCTTTGATGGAAGAGTAGTGGCCAAATTGCCGTTTGTGCCGCTGTCCTACATCCAGGGACTGTCACATCGCAACCTGCTGGGCGAGGATTACACCGACTGCTCCTTTATCTTCCTCTACATCCTCTGCACCATGTCCATCAGACAGGTAACCTCTGCACTCTGCTGTCTGTAACTGGACATGGATTTCATGGATTATATTCTGACCAGCAAACGATGGACCATCGTACGAAGCTTGTCGGGACACTAACTCGCTAAACATCCTAAAAACTAGCATGTTAACATACTAAGAATGCTAAATATGTTGAAATGTTAGCATTAAGCTCAAAGCACAGTTACTCAAACGTATTACACAGTGAGAAACCCCTTGATGTATCCTTTAGTTTTTCTCACATTTCGTCAGCCTTGGTTCTTGTGAGAGTTCACAATTTACCAGCTTTAGCTTCTCAAGACAAAGGGCTCATCCAGTAATATCCCTGTGAGAAGTCTCCGTATGTAGTCACCTTCTGTGGCCAGTTGTGATACTTTCTCACATTAGTGGGAACATAACACTCGACCAATTGTTATACTTTGTTAGTTACACTGTACAAGATTCAGCATGATTACACAAAGGAAATGAACATGACTATTATATACTAGTTTTTTGGGGATTTGGGTACAATAAGAAAAATAAAGGATATCAACTCTATAAACTTTCAATGAACAGGTCTGACTTTCTCTGGTTTTCTCCTTCCTGAGAGTGTTGTGCTTTGTCTTTTTTCTCCAGAACATCCAGAAGATGCTTGGCCTCGCGCCCTCCAGAGCCGCAACCAAACAGGCTGGAGGCTTCCTGGGACCTCCTCCCCAAGCAGCCAAGTTTTCATAATCATCGGACAGGTTCAGCAGTGCTGTTGTGCAGTCATGGCTCCTTCGTCAGTGCACTGGCACAGCTGCTTCTACAGTTCCGGAGCAAACATTATTTGTTGCAGCTGCTGTAGTGTTACCATACTGTTTGACTTTTTTCATTTCTTTTCTTTATTTAACTTTAACATTGTCTCATTTAGAAATTAGAGGAAGAAAAAAGTTGTTCTTAATTACATTGATTACCAAAGGATACAGTATATATATATAATATTCAGCACATGCCATACATTGTTTTGGAGTTTTAATGATTAAATGGCACCGTAACATTGGATCCATTTGTCAGTATTATTGTATGTCATCGACTGTATCCTGATTTCTTACATGTTGATAAAGTTTTATGATTAGACTTTAGTCGTGTTTTTTATTTTAGATTCCCCCCCCCCTTTTCTCCACTTCAGAAAGCTAAATTCCCACTGCACTGCCACCTTTGTTAACTCTACTGTCAACAGACTTGTCCTGCATGTCCACCCTCCACTAACTGTGCATCCTGACTGACCAGTTTGAGTCACTGGTTCACCGACAAGGACAAAGATACTCGGAAAACGGAGTTACCTCTACTGGAAATTGAACCCTGGATCGGTACAATTTTTCCCTCATTCCTGTGTGTTTTTATTTTACTTAAAGCAGCATTTAAGTCTTCTTTCCTGAGGGGAAATGTACTCGTGCCATAGAGTTGTCTTTTTCCAGCTGCTCTTGGCCATGCATTTACTTCTTTAGAAAAGAAATAGAACATTCTTTGATCAGAAATGTTGTTTTATTTGAGGCAACTGTGTCCCCCATTTTTCTTTTTCTTTTTAACTTCCACATAAAGAACTCAATTTGGCCTACCTATTTAACCCTTGTGCTACCTTGCTGGGTCATATTGACCCAGTGGCCCATTGTCTTGACCCAGTGTCTTCTCCACAGGGTAGCACAAGGATTAACCTAACAATACATTATTTGATCAGTAATAAAAATAAAAAGTTAAAACTTCAAATTAGTACATCAATTGTATTTTGTCACCACCTGATAAGATGTATAGAGTGATTGTGTTTTTTGGACAGTGGTGAAAGATGTACTCTTGATCTTTTACTAAAATTACTTACTAAAGTAAAAGTAGCAATACCACAGTATAGAATTACTGTTATAAGTAAATATATATTAGGTGATTATATTCTGTATTAATAATCTGTCTCTGTAAAGTATCTACTTACTAAAGTTGTCAAAGTACATGCAGAGGAGTGAACAGTACATTATTATTCCAATATGTAGTGGAGTAAAGTAGAAATTCGAAAGTCTTGCCACTATAATCAGAATCAGAATCAGAAATTCTTTATTAATCCCAGAAGGGAAATTGCTTTTTGATACAGTTACAATGCTCAATAAAGTTATTGAAAAAAGAATAATAAACAGTAGAAAATAGAGTTGAACTGAAAAGCCAGCTGAACGGCCCTCCTCATACTGATGTGGTGGCTAGCCCACAAACAATAAACATTTACTAGGCTTTGTTGAGAAGAAAGTTTTAAAAAGACAACATGTCGCTAAGACTTTGCACTTTGTTTTCACGTCCGTGTCGTGGATCGAGTAAAGCGTCAGGAAGAGACGCACCTATATGGAGCTAAATTAAGGTAATAAGTTTTGTTCATTCGAAAAAGAAATCTGAATCTGAAAGTTTTGCTGTTGAAGTCTGAAAATGTAGTGATGTATTAAAAATAAAAATAAGTGTATGAAAAGTTTTTACAGCGAAAAATCTGTCACCATCGGGTGTCGCTGGTGTATTCACTTAGAACCACGGAAAGGAAAATATATAATGGCTTACACCTTGTTTAGCTTGCTTCCCCTTTAGATTGCCCTCTCCCTCCGTGCTGGCTTGGTGCCGGTAACAGGGGACCATCGGGGTCCAGGTCGTGGGGCTGGCTGCCACATAGATGCATTCTCTCCTTCTGCCCAGCCGCAGGTCTGCGGTCAAGGCCGACCGCAATTTTCCGCGGAGATGGACCGGAGGACAGCCGGATATCTCGGACACAGGCAGTTGCTAGTTTGTGGTTGGCGTTAGCCACGTCGCGGCCCTTTTTGCCCTGGGCCCCTCGCTAACCCTTATGACACAGTCGGTCACAATGCTGTAGCAGTGGTTGACCTTTATTGTGTGAGTACGTTATCTTATTGGGGAACCCCTCCACCAGCCCCTCCCCAAGGCGGGAGGGCCAGGTAGGGGATGTCCCCATCTACATCTTTTGACCAATCCCGTCTCTAGGCTGCCCACGGACCATTACCTGACGTGGGTGTGTCCGCTGTGCTCCACAGTAAGGTTTTGCGCTTGCCATAGGCGGACAGTGTTCTGGTACAATCTGCGTTCTCCAAGTGCGTGAAGACGGCGTTGGCGCCGCTCAGACGACGTTGGCACCGCTCAGACGACGTTGGCGCCGCTCAGACGGCATTTCCTGCACTATGACAGCCCGGTTGTCAGAGGCTCAGGTGGAGGTGATTTTGCGGCTGGCCCGGTGGCTGCACTGTGCACCGCTGGCCCCCATAGGCAGCATCAGGTCTTTGTTGGGGATGAGGTCAGCAGCCCACCCAGTGGTGCGCCTTGGGCTCCTGCGCATGGGGGGACCTACAGCGCTGGTTCGGCCGACTCTGGCTGCATCCTTGGCACAACTGCTACAACGGCCTTCATGTTCTGGCACGGGCTCGCCGGATGTGATGTTCTGGGGCTCCCCATCGCGTCTGAGGGAGCTGGGCTGTGTGGCCCACCATGTTCAGGTCTTCACCAATGCCTCCCTGACAGGTTGGGGCGGGGATTTTAACCCAGCCCGCATAGGGGGCATGTGGACAAGCTCCCCGCATCACCTCAACCTTCTAGAGCTGATGGCGGTACAACGGGTGCTGCATCACTTCGCTACACAAGTCAGGGGGCAACACGTGGTGGTACAATCTGACAACACCACCGTTGTAGCGTCCCTGTACGAACTGAGCGGGTGCGCTCGCCAGCTCTTCTCAGGCTGGCAGCGTCCATCCTGACCTGGGCGGATCGCTCCATGCGTTCCTTGACGGCCCGTCATGTTCCAGGGGACATCTTGGGGTTCCTGCAGGTGTTGATGGACAGTGGGCGGGCAGCCTCCACTCTGGCAGTGTTCGCAGCTGTGATTACGGCTGGTCTTGTCGGGTTGGGGCGGTTTACGGCTCGCAGCCATCCGCTGATCAAGAGGTTTCTCCGGGGGCTCGTCGCTTGCGGCCCCCAGTACGGCACTTGGTTCCCCAGTGGGAACTTCAGACGGTGTTGGACGGGCTTCTCGGCCCACCATTTCAACCATTGGCGGAAGCAAGTTTGGCAGCGTTGTCTCAATCAAGACTGCTTTTCTGTTGGTGTTAACGTCGGCCAAGAGGGCCGGGGACTTGATTGCTTTGTTAGTACACCCGTCTTGTTTTTCC
>JAVQJD010018089.1:0-10765 GCA_036023655.1 Nannoperca australis | reverse complement strand
TCTTGACTCTATTTTCTATTCATTTCACAACGTATGGTGGTGAATAAGTGTGACTTTTCATGGAAAACACAAAATTGTTTGGGTGACCCCAAACTTTTGAACGGTAGTGTATATTCATATCGCATATTAACTGTTTATCACGCATCATGTAAAATATATAATTAACACACTTTGACTCCTGACTTCTATATGTGTGCTTTTAATTTAATGAATCATTTTCCACTCAGAGGGGAGCTGCTGCTGAAGATGAACAAGCCCTCAGAAGCGCGGGATGCCTACCTCCGAGCCTTGGAGCTTGACCGCACCAACGCGGATCTGTGGTACAACCTGGCCATCGTCAACATTGAGATGAAGGACCCATCAGAAGCTCTGAAAAACTTCAACCACGCCCTGGAGCTCAACCCACGTCACAAGCTGGCGCTCTTCAACTCCGCACTTCTCATGCAGGAGTCTGGTGAGTGGGGTCTGCCATGTCTGCAATGAGGGAGTGAACAGTTGAAATCCAACCGGCCTCCAACTGGTGTAAAGTAGGACTCCACTTTCCAAATGGAAATTACTTGGCATTTATTAAAGCCCTTTTTTCCGCAAACTGGTATGAACAAAGGATGTAACCTGATATTACCTTTAGGGTGTAACCATGCTCCTCAAGATTTGCCCTTATGTTGCAATAATGCCTACATGCAGCACTGAGTTCATGGCCAAGTTTCTGTTGGGTCACGCTTCATCAACGCTGCGACAACAATCATTTAATAATAAGGGGTTATATTTACAACAGGTTTGACTGGATGTGTAGGCGGTTTAGGTTAGCTTTTCCACCCATGTTTCATTGCTTTTGTAAATCTTGCCACAGTGTTCATGCACACTTACTACCAGCACATTCCTACTGCAGGTTAATAAATATATAAAGAGTACTTTGTTATGGCTATAAATATCATAAATATAATTATCATCATCATAAATATCACTGAGCAAAATTCAAAGAGGTGGATCATTAAAGTAGCAATATTTCTTCAATAGAGCATTTTTCTTTTCCAGCAGGCTCACCTCAGGGTGACTGTGATCAGTCAACCATTTAATATGATGTCAGGGCGGGTGTAAAGTTTTTCCACTGCTACTCCATCAATCAACGTTTTTTTTAACAGTTGATAGAGTGACATCTAAACTTTTAATGATTAAAGGGGATAATTCAGCACCGGTCACGTGGATTTCCACCCAGTGTTGATGGTAGATGTCGTTAATTGTAGCAATACATTCCAGTAAGAGCTGTGTTGACAGAAAAAAACGGAGTTGTCCTGTACACTGAACCGTACCGGCTGTACCTACATGTACGCGCAAGTTAGCTGTAACTTATCAAAGTAACACAACGTTGCCAAGCCAGTGAATTCTTGCAGTCTGACCATTTCTTTTTCACACGATATAACTTTACCGTCGGGGCATATCTATCAGATACAACAGCAACACACACATACTGACAAGGAGCCAAATAGACTACCATATATCAAAAAAGCTACCGCTAGCTGAGCTTCCGCTGCAGTATAAAGTTCCACAAAAACCTTTTTTCCATAAAAAGCTTAACTTTTACATAGTTTCTCCTGACTGTCCCTTAATATTACAACATCAATTCAACATTGCCCCAGCCTGTGGGACCAACTCTAGCCTACAGCCACTTTGTTGACCAAGCATAGCATTAGGGGACAAAAATACTTTAATTGTCATCTGCCCTCTCGGCCCTGCTGGTCCTGGTTGTCTCTTGGGATCATGAAGAAGGTTTCCAGCACACCTCGGTCCAAGTGTGTAAAACTTTTAAGCCTAGTAACTTGCACGCGGGCTCCCGGGGCTGGTGACACCATCCAACAAAAATATCCCACGCTGAGATTGATTGCAGCAGAATGATTCGGTTTCTGTTACCATTTGGGAGCAATTTGAGCAAAGGCACCTGCAGCTCAGGTTGGGGATGGTCCCCGCCGGCCATATCATCTTGCTCAGCTAACGCAGCAGCAGCCACAACCTCTGGCTTTCTTTGTCTGTTTACTCCGGCTAGAAAAAATACAGCTGAATGTCCCTGTCAAGGCCCCCATAAGTGTATCCTCATCCATAAACATCCTATATCATACTATATCCTCATATTTTGGTAAATGTAATTTTCACTGTTGGAAACGTAGCTAGCTTACAAGCTAACAGAAGAAGTTTTGTTTTTGAGCGGCAGCACGCACCCGGCACCCCGCGGGCTGGTACCAGAATCCACGCTGAGAGCCTGCAGTTCTTCCGAACAACCACTTTTACAGCAAGATTTGGATCGAATACAATCGGCCAATGTTACATGCACTGAGGGATGTATTTCTTTAAGTGACTCAGTATTACCATCAACACTGAGTGGACAGCCACTTGACAGGTGGTGAATTTTTTCTTTAATAGCAAATATTACACATGTAACCTCACCATCAAGTGCTGTCCTCTGTATGAGGTTGTATGGACATAAAACACGGCAGGTCTTTATTTGCATATTTCATTGTTTATACTCTGCTATATTGCAGATTACAAAATTCACTTGGCGTGTGAGCCAGTACAAGCCCTCAGAGCTGGGTTCAGTCGCCAGATACTTCTCATTTTTGATTTGAGGTGCCAGATGCACACAGATATGAAAGTTGGCAGAGCGCCAAGCAAGCCACAAATTCCTTTCTTCTCATTTCTCACATCCCAACTTCCGCTACAGTCTGCGTTTACGTTTCTGCATCACACCAACTGCGTTTAGATATTAGAGATTTGGTTTAAAAAAACAACAACAGACAGGCTTTCCCCTTAACCTCCGCTCTAGGATTGTGAATTGCAGTTGTAGAGGAGATATTTAACAGAGACCAGGAAATGGCTGGGTGCATTACATGTGAATGCAGCATTTTCTTTTCTGTATGTCTCTTGTATCAGTGAGTTTCACTTTTTGCCTTTTAGGTCATCTTCTCTGACGATGCATCACAACCATGTTAAAAAAACTCTCTTACAGACCCTTTTCTTAGACAGCACGTTTAGGCCATAACTCTGTCCTTTATTGTAACATTGATTACAAACAATATCTGTAGACTGTGTAGCTGAACATCACTAGTGGATTACAAAACATAAATGACATGTCATATTATGTCTCTGTGTCAGGTGAGCCAAAGTTCTGGCCCGAGGCCAACCGTCGTTTCCTGATCTATGTGGAGGAGGAGCCTGAAGATGCCAACGGTTACTTCAACCTCGGCATGCTGGCCATGGATGCCAATGAAAATGCAGCAGCTGAGCGGTGGATGCGTAAAGCCATTGGTCTGCAGGCCGGCTTCCGCAGCGCCCTGTTTAACCTGGCACTGCTTTACTCTCAGTCCAAACGAGAGATAGATGCACTGCCTGTGTTGGACGAGCTACTGCGCCACCACCCAGAGCACATCAAGGGCCTGATCCTGAAGGGGGACATCCTCATGAACCACAAGAAGGACACAAATGGTGCCAAAGCCTGCTTTGAGCGCATTTTGCGCATGGACCCCACCAATGTGCAAGGCAAGCACAACTTGTGCGTGGTCTACTTCGAGGAGCGCGACCTGCCGAGGGCAGAGCGCTGCCTGGTGGAAACTCTGGCCCTGGCACCAAACGAGGAGTATGTGCGTCGTCACTTGAGTATTGTGCGAAGTAAAATGTCTGCCATGAGCGCAGCGGGCCAGCCGCTTGCTTCAGCAGAGGGGGCCACCATGTCGACCAAGGAGGAAAAGCCGAAGAGAGTTCAGGAGGGGGTGGAGGAGGTTGCTGAGGGTGAGGAGGAAGGGAGGGGTGCTGATGCTGTTGGAAAGGGGGCTGGGGATGAGAAGAATGTGCGGAAATCCTCTGCAGAAAGCCTCGGAGGTGTGGGAGTGGACCAATCAGAGTCTTTGGACGGCAGCCAGCCTGACAAGCGGACTAAGGGTAAGTCCACTAAAGAGATTAAAGATATAGAGAAAAAAAGGGCATCTGCCTTGAAGAGACTAGAGGAGATTGAGCGCATATTAAGTGGTGATTGACGTTGTTGTAATATATAGCTGGACTACTTTTATATGGCTCTTTAATGCTCCAGGATCAGGCTGCATTTCCCCCCGTAGAGACGTGAATTCTTAATTAATTGACATGTTATTCCAGAGTTATTCACGTGTTTGCAGGCCGATCTGCATGGTCTTGCTGTTTGAACACTAATCAAGTAAAGAAGGGAAATGTTGATGCTGCACATGAAACTCTTGTAACAATAAGCACAAATTCAAGTTGGGATCATTTATTTAAAGCTTATGGCAGATACAGAGGCCAAATGTGTGCGAGTCATCTGAATGTGTCGTAGGTCAGCAGTAGTTCTTTTTCAATGTGTGTTCATTGTTTATCACTGGATTTCTTTTTTTCACTAAGATGTGACTCACTCCTGTATGTTATTGTTTTTTAAAAACAGAATGATTGTATCATGGACAATTAAAGGAAATGACGTGTTCCACAGATTTACTCAAGGCAGGATGATATCTGCGGAGTTTGCGCCTTAAAAATAACCCCAACCACACAGAGTGAAATAACCCTCCACACTACACAAACACCAGGCTTCTAATCTTTATTGATCTCACTCGACACTTCCTGCCACTACATCATCAGCCTCTGTGCTCACAGCTGCTTTCACCTCAAAATTTCATTGTGATCCCATCTAAAGACTATTATCTCACTCCCTTTGTCATATTACCCCCATGCACCTCCACGCCCGTCTCCCATCCTGTAGACATTACAGCCATATTAAGAGATGAATGTGTTTCCGGCTTTTATTGGTAAACTACCACACACACACACACACACACACACACACACCGCTTTGACCTGGACAACACCCGTTTTACATGACGGTCAACAATGACGCACACTCATGCCCGGCGTTAGGCTTCATCATGTGGTCCTCATTTTCCAAAGTTCCTCCCACTTCACAGGGGGAATTTTCACAGCACATTTGCAGAAACAGATCTCCTCCTTCATCCTGCTCCACAGTGATGATGATGATGATTTTGGCACAACAAAAAAATCATCGGGATGTTCCACATGTTTTGCAGTAGCCTTTTCTTCAACATTTACAGCTTTGATCACTGAATCTAAAATACACTGCATGTCTCCGTAGTTACCACCAACATTTCAAACTGTGGGTGAGCTTACACAAATAAAAACCTGAGCCCTGATCGTCTCAAAGTTAACGTGAGCAAACCTGTGACTGCAGCTGTGAGGCCAGTCAGCGGTGTTCAAATTCCCCACTGTCATTACGAAGCAAATAAGTAGAACTGTTAGAAATGTCATTCTTTGTGAGCTGACAGTAACGTCTTCACAGCTCCTGGGATGTTCCCGTTTTCGCTTCAGTGCACTAATTTGTTTCAGTACGATGACTCTGCTCAGTGCAATTTTTAGTGGATTAGTGGAAAGGAGTGATTGCTGTAAGTTAGGAGTACTGTGGTACTAAGGAGCCTTGCTATGCATTGATCTTGTTTAGCCCTAAAATTCAGTGTACATACATTTACAATGTACTTGTATCTAGTTATTTATTATTTCTATATGCACTGCAAATGCTGTATCATGTTTTTGTTTACCACTGACAGTATGCTTTAAATTCATGGTGCATCATTTTGTAATACTAATTTTCAATACGTGTGCCGTCACTTGTAAAACATTTCATGGATGTTTTTCCACGTTTAAATTGCAGAGCCCATGCCAGTGTTAAACATGTACGAAATATTCATTCAACCGTCTGCCACAAAAACTAGGTTCACCAACAAGGGAACATCCCATGTGCAACATTTTCTGTTTCACCTCAGTTTGCTGACTGGTTGGTTTTTGTAAGATTTTTCTTTTTAAATGAAATATCCCTTGGTGGTGGGGGTCTAGGTTATTAAATAAAGTGAGATGACAACTCATCGCTTTTGTTCTACTGTATTTCTTTGCAACATGTTTGCAGTAAAGCCGATGCCTGCAGTGTTACTTTAGGGTTCTGCTGCAGAAGTCTATGTGGTGAGGGACATGCTTCATGCACTGCAGGGCGTTTCATAGCGCAGGCACATCGTGCCGTCCCTCACAGGATGTCAAGGCCAGTGCCAATCCAATTTGAAATCCCAAGTTGAGTTCCAAATTGAAATCCAATGTTCCAAAGGTATCTGTAGTCTCTCTGATCAATTACATTTTCGATGTAATGACATTTACAAATACACGGCATCTATTGCAACTATCTATCTCTTGACGTGACTAGACTTCCTGCACTGATGCTTTCAAGAGTTGTGTTTTAACCATGTGCTTACTATGCTCTTTACAACATCAGAGAAAGCTGGAGATGTAGGAGTGAATATTGCTCTAGGCTCTAGGATAAGGAGTTTTAGAAAAGTCAGTTTCAGACACTTTTCTCACCTCAAACCATCTAGTTATGCAGGCGATTTGATTTGACAAATCAAATGTCACTCACCGGTCACTCTGTCTATTGCAATGGATCAGTTTGCAGTATTGAGTTGTTAGGACAGAGAAACAATGGAGCAGCCGATATGAATACAGCATCTGGGTCTTAATGCCCATTAACATTTCAATGCATAAATGCTCTGGTAATTACTTTTGAACAGTGTGGGAGTGAAGCATCACAGGAAATGCAATGGAGAACTTGTCAACACTGAGACGAGCCAGATCCTGATCTGTCAGCTTGACTGGAGCAGAGTGTAACTGTCAAACTGTCTTTCATGCAGCATAATGTGCTGTTGGCCAGAACGCCTTGCTTAAGGGCTTTAGCTGTCACACATACTTGCTGTGCGGTTCTCATCTGAGGTTTCTTGCCAGGATGTAGTGAAATGTGTGTGAAATGTTGCATTCAATTTAAGCCAGATGAAATTCTAGGAAGGCTCCGCTCCAGACACCTCTACTTCCTTAGGAGTTACTCAAAAACATAAACTATAATTACTTTGTAAACTGTCATGGAAACCTAAAATGTATTGCAACAATAAAAGCTGCACATAAAAACCATAAGTCGCCAAGTTTCCTTAATGTTATGGAAGCCTTTTTGTGACTTTGAAGCATTGCTGTTGAGAAGAACCAAAATATGAACAGAAACAGCATGCAGGTCTCTCATATCTGCTTTTCACTGCCATTACCAAAGTCAATACAGTTACGGTCTAATACCACTGATGTATAAAAAGAACTGGATACAGCGTTGGAGGCAGCGCCCCATTCATTCCTAAAAGAAAGTTGCCCAAGCAGTCTTATTTTTCTTTTTCCTCATCTGTTTTTAATTATTTTCAATCTTTACAAATCAAACCACATTTTTTATTACTGTTAGTTTGTGGTTCTGCCATGAACTAAGTCTTGTTTTTCAGTGAAGCAGTCGTAAATTACTTTTGAATGCATGCAAATACACTTTATTAGTAGTAGTAGAAATGCCATCATCATTATGATGAGCAAGTATTCAAAACTTTTCTCATGAATAAATCAAAGTTTTGTTAAAGAAAGAAAAACAATTGGATTATGGCCACAGACACAAAGAAGCACTGCCTACAGAGTTACCAATATCACAGTAGCATGCACAGGTGTGATTGACATGGGAATGCTATGAGATGATTGCAGAAATGTGCAGTATGAGAAAATGAGGATGTGATCACAAGTTCAAGGGTTGATGAATCAGACAAAACAGACCTCTCAAGATGATTTATACCATGTGATTAAATGATACAAATTGTGTGGTTTCTATATTTCAAAACAAACTAAATGAAAACATTTCAAAGAAAGAGCAGCCTTTAAACTTCTAATTCAATTTCCCTAAATTCTAGATTCGGTCTCTATTTGTTTTCTTGCAGCCAAGTAACACAACAGCTTTACTGCCCGAAGAAAAGTAACCACACAAATCACTTGACATGTAATTGGATCACATTGGAAGGAAGAGCAAGAATGTGCTCAGTAAAATTCAATGACAGTTTGCCAATTAGATTGAGATGTTTCTTGTGTCTGCTGGTGCTGCTGCAAGAAAGGTCAAATGGTCACCTGCAATGCAAGGTGCTGGCAACATAAAGGACACTTCGACATGTGGACCGGAGGAGCCGCTCTTCCTCCTGAGCCACAGCAGCCCGTCCTCATCCGCCTGCAGCCTCTTTACCAACAGCAGCATCTACAGTCCCTCAGGGACCTCTGGCCCTTCCAAGGTCTGGGCTCATCACTTAAGGTCATTGTGCTTTTGCTGTCATTGCGCCTTTAATTTGAAACAGTCTCCCACAATGCCCCAGAGATGCCCAACCACTGAAAACTTGTAAAACTCACTTGTATACTTTGGCTTCTGCATGATCTTTTAACTTCTCTTCTGTTTCACTTCTATTTAAGCCAAACCAAAACAACAGAGACCAAAGTGGATACAGACACGAGCATCAGCAGGAAGAATGGGATAACTCTGGGGTCCTAACACTCTGCTGAGGCTAAGTGCTTGGATAATGAGGATAAAAGGATTATGATATTAGGATTCTGATTCTCTCAGGGGTTTTGGCTGTCTACAGATGCGCCTGTCAGTGAGCACAGCAGAGAAGAGGGCAGCCAGGACAGCCACAGGCCAGTCGGGCCGATAGAGAAAGAAAGGGTAAGCAGCTGCAAAGGTACCTGGTGCCAAGTCTATTTCTTTCTTTATTTGTACATATAAATAATACATTTATTTATATTTATACACACACACAAGCCTGACCAGATGTTCCTGCTCAGGTCACTGCAGGTTTAGAGGATCAAAGTAAACGTAGTGGGATGTCTGCTAGAGGTCTGGTGTCCACTTTCCCAGCAACCATCAAACAGTAGCTCTGCTTGTATTGTGAAGTCACCGTTATCACCTCTGTTTATTTACTTGGCCCGGTACCTTTGACCCCTGAATATATACGGATTTGTAGCTCCGTGATGAGGCGCACACAAACCAGGCAGATAATCTTATTTTGGGAGGGCAGACAAAACTTCATTGAAGAGTTCGCGAAGCCCACCAACCAGGAGGACTTTTAACTCCCAGAGCAAACGTGACTCCTCACCCCGGCCTCTTTAAAGCCCAGTTCGCCACCTGGGTGCTCCGCTCCGTCTGATGCTGGGTGGTAAACCTCACACTTCTACGCAAAAACAAAGATCTGTGAACATGCTGTGTGGGGCAGGAGAGTGCACACACACACACCAACAACACAATCCTGCCATCCTAGAATGGCTCACATAATAAAGTAGTGCTCCCAGAGGTAAAACTATAATCATTTGGTTTGATTATTTATTTATTATTACTACTTGTCAAAGAAGAAATGAGTTGATTGACACTACGAGAGGGCACAGAATACAGGGATCTCTCCACTACAGTGGAAGTGAATTCAGTTGCGCTCTCCCACCTTTGATTCTCTGTTTTACATCATTAATTGAATAACTTTGGGTTTTGGACTGTTGGTCGGACAAAGCAAACAAGTTGAAGACATCACAAGTTGAACTCTGGAAAATTATAAAAGGCATTATTAAAAAAACCTGATAAACCAGTAGTGAAAATCAGTTGAAATCAGCAGGACCTCTATTGCAGATCAGATAACAGTACAGGAAGAGGAAAAAACAACTGTGAAACATATCCGAGCAGATTCATCAAAACTCGACGTGTACATGTTTATGTATTGCTCCTGCATCTAAATGCAAGACAGCTGAAGATCAAGAAGATCATGACCACCAAGGAAACAGACGCTCACAGCTTAACTCTGAGCCATGTTATGACGTTTCCTTGGCTTTGCTCACTTTGCAGATGTTTGCAGACCTCCACAGGAGTGACTTCAAAGAATATCCACTGAGCTGTTACGTGTCTAAAGTTGACAGATAACTGAGGTGGATGCTAAGAGACGCTTTATTTATAAAAGATGCTTCCAGAGTTTTTGGAAGACGTTAATGACATCTATTTTAGACAAAACACTCGGTTCTTCATCCTACTGTATGTGACGACAGGGAACAAGATTTTCATGGTAACGTGATCTCCTCAGTCACATTATGAGGATGACCTCGTGTAGAAAACTGTGGAGCAACATTCCCTGACTTATTTTTCACCGTCTCAAGTCCTTGAGAAAAATGTCAGAAGGTGGAATGTCATTGATTACGCATGGTGCCCAAAAGTCTGTCTCACTGAATCACATGGAACTGTTATCAATATAACTCAAACACGCCACATTTCAGACAAATTTAGGCTATTTATACCCAAAAGCAAGTATAAATACAAATACAATAAAAAAAATCTCTCTTATGTCATCCTGATAAGCCCTTCCTTTACTACAGACATTGTCATTGCACATTGTTCTGCTGCAAATGCAACATTTTGCGTCTGCACTTCAGACATGTTTCTTCAGAGGGCTGTCTGAGGGTTTAAGAATAGTTTTTAGGGTTATGGTTATGTGTACATTCTGCTAACAGTTGGGGTTAAGGCTAGAATTACAGGCTAGGGAATGTATTATGTCAATGGGGGTCCGCACTAGTACAGAAGTACAAACGTGTGTTTAAAAAAACCTCAGTCTATCCACGTTTTACATGTTTTTTCATCTGTTATTCACTGAATTCAGTTCAGCTGAAAAGGATTCAAGTCTCGGTGGAGAAATTCAGTCTGTCTGAAACATTGTTTTTATATTTTTGATAATAAAACATGCCTGTTGCATCCTGTTTAATTTAGGTGTTTCCTGTTGGGTGCTGTTTTAGGGTTAAACATCTTTTTGGCAGGCACGTGTGCTGAGCCCCCCCCCCCCCCCCCTCCATCCTGCTGCAG
>JAVQJD010018086.1:0-21986 GCA_036023655.1 Nannoperca australis | reverse complement strand
AGAGGCTCGTGTACCTATTTTGATGTTGTACTAGCATCTTTGATGTTGACTGTACCAAGAGCTGGGACGCGGGAAGCCAGTGTTCATTGTGAGCCTTGCGTCTGCGTCTCGGCCTTCTCGATCAGGGCCCCACCAGCCCCTCCCCGAGGCGGGAGGACCGGGAAAGAGGGGGACCCGATATATGTCCTGCGACCAATACCTAACATGGGTGTGTCCTCGGTGCACAGTTCACCGGGAGACGAGGCATGCGAGGCAGCTAATTCGCTATTAGAATTAGCAAAGGTTTGGCACAGCCCTTTTTGGTCCTTCCCGAGGTGGGAGGACCGGGAAAGGGAGGGACCCAATATATGTCCTGCGGTCCTCGGTGCTCAGTTCATCAGGAGACGGGGCGTGCGAGGCAGCTAATTCGCTGTTAGGATTAGCTGCGGCACAGTCCTTTTCGGTCATGGCCCTTCGCCAGCCCCTCCCCGAGGCAGGAGGGCAGAGTCAGGTGGACTCTTTATGTTGCCAGGACGCTTTCAGACCAGTACCTGATGTGGGTGCGTCTGCCTGGATGGATGGGGTGCTGCGGCGGGGCTACGCGCTTCGGTTTTGCCACAGACCCCCAGCGTTCGGCGACGTGCTGTCATCATCTGTCAAAGTTAAACTTTGTGTGTTGATGATCAAGCAGCTGCTGGACTGTGTTAGGCCGGGCGATTGGATGACCTAGCCATTGATCTAGCCGACGCATGTTTTCAGGTCCCCTTTATGCAGCGCCACAGAAAGTTCTTCTCCCCACATCTCATCAACCTTCTGGAGCTGATGGCAGTGCAATGGGTGCTGCATCACTTCGCTCCACAGCTCAGGGGGCAACACGTTATGGTACGTTCAGACAACACCATCGTCGTGGCTTACCTGAACAAACAAGGGGGGGTGCGCTCGTCCGCTCTTCGCAGGCTGGCGGCGTCCATTTTGATCTGGGTGGATCGGTTCCTGTGTTCATTGAGGGCCCGTCATGTTCCAGGGTCAGACCTGAGATCTCGGGGGGGGGGCCCTCTAGGAGGAGTGGGGCCTCGCCCCGGACATAGCAGCGCTGCTTTGACGATGCTTCGGTCAGCCGGTGGCAAATCTCTTTTCCAGCAGGGGCAACGCACTCCATTGTCCTTTGTGGTTCTACCTGAGACCGAAGGACAATCCACCGTTTGGAGTGGATGCCGGTTCTGGGCCAGCGCCTCCTGGCTTGGAGGTTGAAAGGGTGAGGTTCGGGAGCCTGGGCCTCCCGGCGGCCGTGGTGGCTACCATGCAGCGTGCACGGGCACCCTCCCCGGTTAAAGCCTACACGGCACGGTGACCAGGGGCCTCCTGCTGACCACATATCCCCTACAGGACATCCTTGGCTTCCTACAGGAGTTGTTGGACAGTGGGCGTGCAGCCTCTACTTTGGCGGTGTTCGCTACCGCAATTACCGCTGGGCATGATGGGTTGGGGCGCTTACGGCCTGGAGCCACCCTCTGGTTAATGGATTTCTTCAGGGGGCCCGTCGGTTGCAGCCCCCTTTTCAGCATCTGGTTCCCCAGTGGGAGCTGCAGACGGTGTTGGACGGACTTCTGTGTCCGCCGTTTGAACCGTTGGTGGAGGCAGGCTTGGAGGCTTTGTCTATCAAGACAGCACTCCTGTTTGCGTTGGCGTCAGCCAAGAGGGCTGGGCACTTGGTTACCTTTTCGGTGCACCCATCCTGTTTTTCCATGGGGCATTACAGGATGGCGCTGGAGCTTCGCCCAAAACTGTCCTTCTGTCCTACGGTCATCACCGCTTCTTTTCAGTCTAGGGTGGTGCGCCTGAGAGCATTCTGTCCTCCTGGGGACGTGCGTCTCCATGGATTGTGCCCGGTGCGCGCTGTGTGCACCTATGTGGCTCGTACGGCGGGTTTCAGACGGTCCGACCGATTGTTTGTCTGTTACGGTGGTGAGACCCCAGGGGACCTTGGGGTCAGTGGTGTATTCTGTGCTCAGTGCACAGAATGCAGAATGCGGGGCGCCTCGGCAGTGGAACCCGATGAGACGTATGTTACTGTATAGTTTGGCCTTTCGGCTAGGCAGGGCCCAGCCGGGAGTACATCTCATCCCTACGGCCTTCGCTTTGCGGTTTTAACCAATAGCGAAGCCCGTTAGAAGGCAGAGCATGTACGACATAGGTATATAGGTTACCTGGTGTAACCCCAGTTCTATAAGTACATGCGACGCCCTCTAACTACCAGCCCAGCTGGTCCCAGGGTGGTTGCTGAGTTTTCAGGGGAAACGAGCAATGCACAGACTAGGGTTATATTGGGGGAGGATACTACCCCTATTGGAGGGTGAGTACATTGAACTTTGACTCAGGAATCGAGGCGGAGCCTCGAGGGGATAAACCAATAGCGAAGCCCGTTAGAGGGCGTTGCATGTACTCATAGAACTGGGGTTACACCAGGTAACCTATATGTCACCCGTCTGGGTCTTCAAGTCATTCATTTGACATGCTACAGCTACACAAGCTCCTTATTGGACAGAAATTACCCACTTGACAATGATTTTATTTTTTACATTTTGCCTGAACTTAATATGTAAAAAAAGTCTTTGGAATTCTGAATGACTAATTCAGCTGTAATGTTAATGCTTTCAGCAGAACTCCTCATGAACTTGTCGCAGTTGTTTTAAATGTTCATGGCAACGTTATGGACATTATTTACAATGATAATAGAAATCACAGGATTTTACAAAACTGCAAGTTGGACCTGAACTGCTGAAGTACAAATCTCCTACTGGATTGTTTTTTTATTTGCTTGACTGAAAGTAAAAGTGGGACTCCTCGGCCTCGAATAACAACCTGTTGGCTGATTGTGTGGTTGGTTAGTGTTTTGTGTTGCGGTCAAGGAAGTGGCTAACGTTACTGTTGTGTTGATTTGCCTGCTGATTTATTAAATGGGATTTATCATCTTAATAGTTCCGAATCAGGACCGTATTTGAAAAAAGTTGCTTGTAAACAATAAGGTGTCAATTTTCCAAATACAAATTTCATATTTTCTGCCACTATTAATATTTATTTCAATATGAATATTTGACACAAAAATGTCTTTTGTGACAAAGTTCTATCTTATTTCATTTTGAAGCTACAGGTTATGAACAGTTATTAGGCTGCCACTAAAATCTTGTTCTGTTCTCTCACCCAACAGACTTTAGCTGAATCCTTTGATCTGTAGTTATTTAAAGTTTTAGTTTCTTCAAAAGTTTAACGCTAAACCTAAATGGATCCAACAAGGGATTTACATTACTTCTTTCTGATATTATTAGTAGACTAAAGGTCTCTATGTATTGACGTGTCTTTACCTAGGTTATCTGTCCCAGCAGTCCATCCTGTTGTCCACCCAAGGGAGAGCACAGTGTGGGTGGGGAGAGTTCTCACAGCAGAAAGAAAAGCCTGAGGTTCAAGAGGTCTGGCCTGTCCCCCAGGACCAGAAAGGATATCTGCATTGATCCACACCGGACGGCTCGGCTCAGCCAGCACCTCCTCCAGCAGAACCAGAGATGGTGACACCGCCTCCAGGCTGCGTGGAGAGTGCACTACAGTGTTAGCATCACACATGCTTCACACATTACTTAGGAAATATAAGCTGGGTCTCACCTCTTAAAGTCTAGTTTTATTCCCTTGTTGTGCTCCTTCACTCTTTCCAGCCACTCCTTCAGCGTGATGTCACTGTCTGTGTCAGGGGGATGTGCCATGATTGGCTCTTTAGGATCACAACCCCTCATGATAATGTCAGCCTCAATCATATGAGCTGGACCTAAGGGTGAAAGTTGTTGCTCAAATGGTCAGAGAAGAACTGCTGGGTCAACACAAAGAAAAAAGATTTTTCCACAGATATATCTGTGAAATGTTGAGTTCACACTAAATTCCAGTTTATTACGACTTCACTCTTATTTTCTTTAAATGTATTACAATTTGTAATACGCTGGCATCCTTTAATGCATCTTGTGATTATTTATGCTTATTTTAGAGGCTGCTGAATTGTACTGCAGTACAAAGAGGTGTCTCTAATATTCTGTCCACCCCATTTATATTGGTGTTTTTGCAAGGTGTATCTAATAAACCGGCAACTGAGTGCACAGTGAAGAATAAAGAAACATGAATAGCTTACAATGTAATGTTTCTCCTACAGAGCCTCAACAACAGCTGGACATTAATAGGTAGAATTGATTGGAGGACAATGTTACTGGAGTGTAATATTTTCAGCTGTGTGCTTATCAACCAGAAGGTCATGGGTTCGACCCTGGACTCCCCCGATCACCTCCTCACTTGTAAGTCGCTTTGGATAAAAGCGTGTGCTAAATGTAATGTAATGTAATTGTAATTGTATTAGCCTCACTGGGACTGTAATGCTGTATTGTTGAGTGACAAGATTTAATTAATCAAGTGTGTCCCAGTGAGCTGTGAAAAACCACACTAGGGCTGCCACTAAGGTTTATTACTGGTTACATTCTTGATTAATCAATCAATTTGCTGTTTGCTCTATAAAATGTCATCAGTTTTCCAGAGCTCACAGTGATGTTTTACTATGTCTTTTCTGTCTGACCAACAGTCAAAACGCCAAAGATTTCAGATTTAGTTTAATAAAAAAACAAACAAAGAGAAAAGTCACACAATTAATTGATTATCAAAGTAACTGATTTTCTATTGATCAACTAGGAGTTACAGCTCTACTCCACATGCTTGCAGTCTTACTGGGCATTTGGGCACTATTTAGTAGTTCCTGGAAATATGTCACACAAGCAGTCACTTGATTAACTTAAGAGTGAGTATTGGGACAGAAAGCCACCTGCAATGTTGTGTTTTATGTAAAAGGAATTGTTTCACCAAAGCAACAGTATATTAGAGTCCATGTGGGATGGCCACTGAAACATGATTAGTAACTAATACTGCAAATACAGACTGTTATGTGGGGCACAAGTTCTCTGAAAACTGGCATTATGTGTAGAATATATTTTAATGTTGAAGGGAAAAAAAGTCAAGCAGTAACTCATGTCCTGTAAAGGGTAAAAGGTTGGACAATCACTCATTATTTAAAAGGCTACGACTTCACAACAGAAGCAGAAGTCCAAGGGGTGATTAAGCAAATGTAAAAAAGGTATTAAAAGAGAAAAGGAACATGACTTAATTCAAACTAGTTCAATAATTAAACAAAACCTCAGTTTAAATCTTAGACAGCGCAAAGACTAATGTGGTGTATTCAGGTGGATTTCTGGATTAGAAATCAAATGTAACAAGAACCTTGAAACACCAACTGGACTAAAATGAATAGTTGTGTCAGTTTGATGGTTATAGAAGCTTGGAAGGATTACACAGCACTAACATCCCTGATGGGTTGATTCTATTACCATTAAGAACAGAGCCAATACATTTCTTGATAGCGTCAGTGCAGGTCAGTCGCTAACGTTCCACACTTGACACCTTAAGTGTGTTGAAGGTTAAAGAAGAAGCACCTGTGAGCGCCTCGGTCAGCCTGCTCCTGCTGTTGACGCCATGCGCCCATCTGACCTCGGCAGCGTCCTTCTTCTTTATCTGACTCTGACTCCAGAAATACTCCAGCGTCTGCTCAGACATCCTCTCTGCGAACAAAAACTTACTTTACTATCCCACTGTATGATTTTAGTCATACGACTGAAAAGGTACTGTAATGTTAGCTAGCTAGATGACATAGAGCGTAACGTTAGTTGAAAATAGTTTGCACACTTCAGATGTTTTTGGCTGTTTTACCCTTTAAATTACAAACGACGTAAACTGTAAAACATCCAAATCAAAATAAGGCAGCACTGCGTAAGTCATAGAAATAAGTTTACTTGTTAGCTCACGTCCACGATTAAAACCAGCAGTGTCAAATTAGCAGCAACAACCCATGCATTTCCGGTTACGTTTTTTTCGAAATAAAAGAACCAGTAGTAGTTTGCTAGCCTGCTGACGAAAGAATTCTAGGAACATAACAATAATCGTATAATAATGATTCTACAATGAAATTAGTACGTTTTCTACTCAACTGACCTACGCACACAAACAACATTAACTGCTGACAGCATTGTTGGATGGTTCTGTGTTAAAGGTTTGTGTGTACTGAACACCTCTATTTAAAATCTGTCTCAAACAGCTTGCCACAGAAGATTAAACAAATGTCTAATGAGCAAAAATTCGCTTTAAGTGTAAAATTTTTAAAACTTGCTCATGAGCCCATAATTTTCAGTGTAGTACTTACTGTGACATACACTTAATTCAAATCTTTAAACCCTCCACCAACACCTATAATGAAATAAAGCCTGCAAGCTAGTTCAGGTAGCACTCTTACCTTCCACATTATTTGGCTGAATGAACTTAAGGGGTAATATTGCATGCAAATAATTTTAATATTCACAGAGTAAGATAATATGGTACTATAGTTATGCTGCTATGGGTCTAGACTGAAAGAGACTTCCCATGATGCACTAAGCTCCTCTCCTCTCCCTCTCCATCTGTACACACTCATATCCCAATAATGCTTGTTACTAATTAAACTTCTTCCCCTAGCTGTGTGCTTCTCTCGTCCCCCTCTCTCTCTCTCCTTCAGTTGCTTTCTGCAGGTGTTTCAGCCTCCAGCGCTGTAGAGTCACGATCTGTGGTTGCAGCTGCTGCCCCCGTCTCCTGCTGCTATAACTCTTAATATTATACTGCTATTAGTTTTATTTTAAATTAACATTAACTTCAGTACCATCACCACATCTATTACTTTACATCTCTATGTAGAACTGTACTGTATGTTCTCCTTCGTCCTGCTCCCCCTCTCCTGAGACAACCTCAGGTGTACCTGATTCACCTGAAACTGTTGTCTTGTTGTTACCTTGACAAAAAGTCCCGTTTCCTTGGAATCCAGCAGCGCAGAGACACTGAGGGCCGGACGGTGGGATCACACAACTACCAGTCGAGACGAGACAGAACAGTCTGAGAGTCTGTACCAACATTAAGGTCCTGAAGGGGGCGCTGCAGCAGCAGGTGCCGCAGAGACACTTTGACTTCACTTACTTTGCACTGGTGTGACATTTCGCCGAGCCGCACAGTTCATCAGCTTTGGATTCAATTTCTGCAACACAAATCTCAGTGTTACTGCTGGAGTATCAATATTTCATATTATAAAGAAAATTAAGGTTCACAGTGGCACAACTGTCTGAGAATAAAGTCGTAATACTAATATTCATTTTACAAAAGGTCAAAATATTATGAAATAAAATTTTAATTTATAATATATATTATTTTATGATAAATGTAAAAAAAAAAATAGAAATGAAAAAAATAGATTTTATTTTAGAATAAGGTCAAAATATTTTGAGAACAAAGTTTGACAGAATTAAGTTTTTGAAGGATTTTTCAAGAATAAAGTCTTATCAGATAAAAACCTACGGGGAGACAGGATATTCTGAAAACAATGGAGAATAATTTTGACTTTAATTTGTTAATTTGTCCTTTCATGACTTTTCATACAACATTACAACTGTTTCAATCATTAATTTACAACTTTATTCTTAAAATATGAACTGTTTGGTCCTCTTGTGACATTTCTCGTGAAATGATGGCTTTTGCCCTAAAATGTTATTATTGATTTAATGATTGTGTTATTGTGAACCTGTAGCTGTATCATTCAATGTGAATCATCGTACTTTCATCACAGAGGATTCCTCTCCAGCCAACGTCACACTCGCACGTCCCGTCGCCTTGGAGGCCGTCACTACAGCGGCCATTCTTACAGCCGCACTCTGCAGAGGCAAGGAAGGAGAGTGAGGAAGGAACAGACGTCTTTTTATTATATTTTCATATCTGTCGTGTGGATTTCAGGTCTATGTACCCTGATCACAGTGGACTCCATATTTCCCACTCTGGCAGGTTTCACAGGCGGTCCCATTGAAACCTTTGTAACACCGGCAGAGTCCGGTCCCATTTGTTCCGTCCAAACAGAGTCCGTTACCGAAGCAGGGCTGACCCTTCGGCCCGGGACACGGCTCACAGTGCTCCCCGAAGAACCCTCCACAACACCTCCACACCTGGAAACAGGAGCGTGTGAGCGTCTCTGTCTGTGGGACGTGTTTGATTTCTAACAGTAAAGGAACGTACGATGCTCCTCTGGAGGCAGGTGGCTCTGCAGCCGATCGTCAGCAGCCGCTCTTCTTCAAACATCCGAGTGAACATACATTTCCTCCTCTTCGTAGATGCCTGCAGAGAGCAGGAAATTATCACAGATGAATATCACAGACTCGGTTTGTGATTCATTTGTGTTCTGATCTGTTCTGTAAAACGTTGAATTAAGAAGATAAATACCGAGAAAAAGATGTGTTCATATGGTGTTAACTCGCTCTCCATCCTACACAAGTTTATTTTATGTACGTCATTATCATCATGTACGTTTCTGCAAAGAACTATAGAAGTTTTGATGAGTTTGATTTATATAATATGTCATAGAGAAATCATCAATCATCTCTTTTACCTCTGGGATCAATATTTGAATATTATCTACATATAAAACTAAGTCATATGCAAAGAAACAGTTTATTTTACATTTGTCTGTTTTTGTGCCTTTGTTTCTGTCTAATCTTCTTCGGTTCAGATGCTGATGCAGCTAACAGCCTTGATGAAGATGCAGCTAACAGCTGTGATGAAGAACAACCTTCCTCTCTTAGTCAGAATTTAGTGGAATACATTCTACTTTTTAATGTCTGACAGTTTGACAGAGTTTTAATAACGTGAATGTGAAAGTGAAGTCTTACGTCTGGGACGGTGTGATTGGGGCAGATTTTGCTTTGTGGGAACAAACAGTCCACACAGGTTCCCTTTGGAGAAGAAAGAGACAGTGATGAAGATGAGTTTGTGTCAGTCGGTGGCTGCTGGCTCTGTACTGCAGGTCTCTGATGACTTTACCCAGACTTTCTGGTATTTGGCCTCATCGCAGCGGTTCCTGTTGATGTGCAGAACAGCTGACAGGCCGTGAATCACTCCTTTACCGCTCAGTATGTTGGACGAGTTCATCTGAGCGTTGTTCACAAACAGCTGGATGACAAACAAACGGACAGTTTGGATTCTTGTCTTCAGATTATCATGTACTCAGAGGATACCTGGTCCTGTGATGATGATATTGATCATTGATTATCAGACCTTTCCGTCTCGAGGGAAGAAGCCGAGCTGGAAGGAGAATCCGAGCAGCGTCTGTTTGTATCCTCCTTGCTGCAGATCGGTCTTCAGCAGACACTGCGACGCCACCACGTGGTAACGAGTCGTATTCACATCCTGTTGACAGAAACAAAATAAAAGCACAGAGACGTTTTCACTCTAACAAAAACTGTCAACAACTGCTTTTTCTTCAAAGTACACACATTGTTTTATTTGCATTCATTTTGTTTCTTGGCATTAATATCCTTCCGGAAAGTAATCCACAAACAAAGAGAGGATCTTATTCATTCAGAAATCTGCTCTTTATGGCTCTATACATGGAGTGGGACAATCATCACTACATGAAAACATATTTTGTCATTTTAATTGCAGTTTAAATATGTTTCAATATTACTTAAATATAAAATCATATCATCTGCTAATAAACATTTCTTTGCTGTGTTTCTGCCGCTGTGTTGATGATGATTAGTGATTCAATCACTAATAAAAATAATAAAGGTTCAATCACAGAAAACCTTTTCTAGCCTCTCTAAATATTTTAGATAACGTTTTTTTTGGTGGCATACATTTTTTATCTGTTACAGTGATTCTTTGTTGTGGTGTGTTTCTTTGCATCTGTTGCCATGGATTCTTTATTATTATATTAGTTTAACAGGTTTGTTTGAAATTACACTTCATGAAACGGTTTACTCTCTCTTTACGAGCCTCTGTACAGTTTATAATAAATAAACACATTTAACTTGTCTTATGCAACTGTACCAGGGCAGTTGCAGTCATTTTGCTGAGGTACTCATTGATGGCGGCGTCTGTCGGAGCAAAGATGGTGAACTCGTCTGCCTGTTCGATCTCGTCTGTCAGGTTGTAATCCTGAACAAAGCAACAGAGAAACAGTAGACAGACGTTAGAAATACTGGTCCAGAGCTGCTGAGGACGGGTCGTGCAGCGTGTTTGTGTGTTCGTACGATGAGATACGATCTGAACAGAGAGAAGTCCGGCCTAAGAGCGAGAGTTGCCAGCAGACCTTCACTCAGCTTCCTGTCAGGAAGTAAAACCTGGAGACGGAACCAACAGACAGCAACAATCAGACAAAAAAGCCCCTCCGTCATCAGCAGCATCGTTAACATCATTAGCTTGGTACCTTATCGATGATATGGATCAATCCGTTGGTAGCAGCTACATTCGATGTGGTGATGGTCGCTCCTCCGACAGCTGTGACCTGAGAGAGTAAACACATCAGAGAGATGGAAAGTTTTTCTTTGTGTTCATCAGTTTAAGCTAACAGCTTTTCTTTTTATATATACATGTAACCCTCTGTAAATAAAAGAGAGGGTTCTGACTGTCAAAGTTGGGTATTCTATCTAAAATAAGCACATAATCTTGTCTTGTGGGCAGAAATGGTCATAAAGCATCACCTCTGTGCACTCACCTCATTGGTTGTTGAAACAGGAAATGTTGTCTTGAGAAGGGAAGTCAGAGAGGAAATGCTGCTCAGGTTGAATATTGGAAAGTTACCCGGGATCATGTGATTTCTGTGATAGAGGTCAGATGCAGCTGTTACACAAAAACTACAATGAATGAATTTAGTCTGCTGACATTCACAACACGTTCAACTGAATATTTATTTCAGGCCTAAACAAACAGCTCGGAACATGTGACTGAAGATGAACCTGATGAGACTCGGCAGGTTTCCCTTCGTGGTCCAGAAGTTTTTGTCCTCTGAAGACATTTTAGCAATGGCTGCTGAAGACGGAACCAGGAGTGTGACGTTCTGATCTGCCAGAGACCAGGACATACCGGACTCCTGGGATCCAAAGACAGAAATGAATCATCCCTGAGAAAAACACTGACAAGGTCTGGAACAAAGGTTCCCCTTACTGGGGTTTCATATGTTCATAAATACATATATAAATACAACATTTGAGATGATATGTGCCAATTTAGTGCGTCTCCAGTGAGTCACAGTTAAATACAATGTAAATCTGTGATATACGTGATAACCACATGCACGTATCCCCTGTCTACACTCCCCTGATACTCACAGTGGTCCAGGTGAAGAACTCTGAGGCGTCCGGCAGAGACATCAGCTCCTGAACGCATCAGGAAAACAAACTCAGATCTAAAATCATGCAGGTGTGACACATAAACATGGTCATGACTGTTACCTGTTACCTGGACTCTCACCTGTTGGACTGTACCGTAACATATCTGTCCATTTCCAACAGACCCGGAATCACACACACATGTCCACTGAGAGGACAGCAGGCGACAGCTGGCCTGAAGACAAAACGGTTTCTTTCTTTGATCATCAGAAAACAGAGTGAACTGTCCGGTTTAGCTTTGATAGTTTAGGACTCACCAAGTAATGGCAGCCTCCTTCCTCAGTTACACACTGATTCACAGCTTCACAGCCTTGCCCGTTTCCTTTGTAGCCGGCTTTACACGTACAGTCACTCTGTTGGTTCAACACAGAATACAACATGAAGAAGAAGAAGAACAGAGTACTGTGTTTGGCCAGTTTGGCAGTGGACGTTACCTGTCCAGGCCCGATGTAGATGCAGGTGGCGTTGGGGTGGCAGCCTCCTCTGTCGGGACCATTGCAGTTGTTGATTGGCTGACACTCGTCTCCATCCTCCCTCCATCCGGCCAGACACTGACAGGAGTGAGTACCTGGTCCTGTCTTTATACATTTAGCCTGCAGGGGGCGCAGAACAGCACAAAGACATCAGGACATCAGTTTGTTCAGAAACATGTTACTGTCCTCCTTTAAATAGACTTCAGGTCCTCAAATCTGCAGAAATGATTTTAGAATAAAGACGTACGTTCACGCTGCAGCCGCCTCGGAGAGGTGGAGCACAGGGGTCTGACTCCACACAGGTGATACCGTCACCTTGGTAACCAGCTTTACATACACACCTAAAATCACAGACCGCAGATTCACTGAACAACGTCTGCCCCCAACTGGTCACCTGTTGTTCTGCAGCTGTTCACAGGTAACAGGTGAGCCTTGACAGCTGCAGCACCACCACCAAATACACCAAAGGCATGTCCAAATGGGACACATCACATTACAAAGTTAAGCCTGAGTGTGATGGATGCAGGTGAACTCACCTGGCGGTTCCCTGGCTGAAGTCGCAGTTTGCTTGGGCATGACAGAACTGAGCCTGAAATCCGCAGGCCGTCGTGCTGCGGTCACAGAACCGACCGGTGAAACCCATTAGACAGGAGTCCAGTTTACATCGACCGTCAGAGCCAGGGCGGTTATCACACTGTCCGTGCATACAGGGACAGGCTGAGGACAGACAAGTGAGGGTTCACACAGGTGAGCTTCATCATACCTACCTGCATGATGTCACAGAAAGTCACAACTCAGACTTACTTCTGTCACAGTTCAGTCCATATTTGTTGGAGGAGGAGCAGTACTGACACCGAGAGCCGCTGAAGTTGGAATCACAGATACACGATCCATTTCCCCCGATCCCCTCCAAACACTGAAACACAAACCACTTCCATTCCTCAAACACTGAAACACAAAACACTTCCATTCCTCCAAATTTACCAAATAGCATGAAAGATGTGTTCATCAATGAAAGGACGGCTTTCGTGTCATTTGGTCTTTTTATGAGTTTTATTGGTTAAAACCTTCTAACTTCTCACCTGTCAAGTAAACAGGAAGTGTTGAGGACTTTATGTGTACGTGCGGTGAACCTACCTGACCGTGTCCAGAGCACGGAGTCTGGTATCCACCTGGACAGGGATTGCAGTCTGGACCATAGAAACCTTCACAACATGCTGGAGTCTGAACACAGAAACACACCTCGTTCATCTTTGACCTTTAATCCTAATCTGAAGAATGAATGAATCTGTTGTGCGATAGTTTACCGTGACAGAAGCGTTGCAGAGAGGAGAGCAACCTGTTGCCTGGAATCTAACACCTCGTGTGCCGATGGACACGACGTAAAGACATCCGAAGGTGGAGGAGCCCTGATCAATACATAGATGGATCACTATGTTTCTGATCATATATTGAGACTCTAATTCATAGAGATGCAGATATAATAGCATTGAAAAAAATCAACAGAGTGAGACGTCTTACTGTATAAACTCCTGACGAGCACTGAGACTTTTTGTCTTTGGAGCAGCTGACACATTCCCCCTGAAAACACCAGCGAGCGTCAAACATGATTCAATTTCAGTTTTCTAGGACAGAAGATGTCGAACGATACTCAGTATAAATAAAATTTACTTGGCTCATGTAAGGTTTCCTTCATCGGTGTCTCTAAAAAGCTGACAAAAGACACTCTAGTCCTACGTTTACAGATGCTGAACAAGCAGGAATACACATTTAAAATGTAACAGATGAAAACTAGACAGAAATGTTTTTGTTGACTAAATAAAATCTAATGACTAAAATTTGTCAGAAGACTAAAATATATCTTGTCAGGATATAGAGCGAGCTCTGGTAAAGGCAACATGGCTGCTCACCTTGATGGTTTTGGTCTCGTTGATGTCACACCTGTGTGGCAGCATCGGTTGGATGGAGGCCGGAGTCAAAACTCCATCCACAACATACAGACGCCCGTTTTTAGCTTCCACTGCCGCCTCCAGCACCACCACCCCGTCCACCAAAATCTGACCCTGAAGAACAAACCAGACCAGTTCATTATTTATTTATTAGATTTTTTACGTACTTAATAACTACTATAGTATACTACTACTATATCCTACTATTATATATTAATTCAAAGATTATCACATCATTTCCTTCCCAGTGTGATCAGATGTGTTAGTTAACAAGTTGTTGGTCTCTTCTGAATGGAAACTCTGGAGTTTATTATCAAAAACTCTAAATTAGTCTAAATAATATCAAAGTGAAATTACAACGAAACAAAGATAGAAAAAGATTTCCTCTATTGCTGCTGTGAGCGTTCTGTTAGAGATAAGCAGCTGAGATGATCTTAAACTGGCTGAACAGATGAAGGTCTTGCTGAGATCACGATGGATGGAGGGAAAGAGAGTTTTAAGATCCACACTTACGTTTTCCGTCACGTTCATCGTCAGAACCTGATTGGCCATTGTCACAATTCTGGGACTGGACGCGGCATTATAGACCTCCAGCTTTAAACCAGGAAAATCATCATCAGAAAATTTGATGGAAGTAAAATGATTTCAGTGAATTCAAATGTTAGAAAGTCAGATGTACTGACCGCGGTGGACGGGACGATGTGGTTCCTCAGCAGCTCCACCAGTTTGTGGCGACCCTGAAGGAGAAGAATGGATAATTTTGGTGAATTATAGTTGCCGTTTTTTCAGACTTGTTTCTGTGAATCAGAGCTCTGGTTCTTACTTCAGCGCTGCTGAGAAACTGCAGGTGCTCTTCATTCATCACAGCAAAGGCGGAACTGCTGGGAGCAAAGACGGTGATGGGACTTGGACGGTCCAGGACTGATGCCAGGTCAGCCTTCTGCAGGGAGACAGGGACACTTTAGATACATAAGCACAGACTTACTCTCTCCTTTATTTAAAGTTACAAATGTCCACACGTCATGCTGAAACACACGTCAGCAGTATTCTGAGTTGCCTTCATGGACATTTACAATCTCCTTGTGTTGTGGCTTTGTAACTACGTTTGTGATAAAGCCCCATCCTAATCCTAATCCTGATCCTAATCCTGATCCTAATCCTGATCCTGATCCTGATCCTGATTCTCATCCTAATTCTGATCCTGATTCTGATCCTAATCCTGATCCTGATCCTGATCCTGATCCTGATCTTCATCCTCATCATAATCATAATCATAATCCTGATCCTGATCCTGATCCTGATCCTGGTCCTGATTCTGATCCTCATCCTGATCCTGATCATAATCCTGATCTTGACCCTGACCCTCATCTTGATTCTGATCCTCATCCTGATCTTGATCTTGATCCTGACCCTGATCCCCATCTTAATCCTGATCCTGATCCTAATCCTAATCTTAATATCATGACCCTCATCCTGATTCTGATCCAGAAACTATGACAGTTAGCTGAACTCCACCGTGCTCCATCTGTCATGGGGGTCGTTCAGACCTGAGGTTCATCATCTGGGGAGCAGCAGGATGTTTCTCTGAACATGTTTTGTGAGTCTGATCTGGAATTAAATGTGTGGGAATGTTCGGGGTCCGGGCTGGAACAGACCTGTGATCCACGTACCTCTAATAAAGACTTGAACGTGTCAAATTTGCCGTAGTCAGAAATGATCTTCATCAGGTTCTCCTGAAAGAAACATTCGAGATGTGATGAGATCAATGAAGGATCAATAAATCTGTTTATTCTTTGACAGGAAATTATCTCGGTGCTTGTTCACCTGAGTGTCGCTCTCCACTGTGGGCGAAACGCTGTCCATCAGCTTGTTGATGATGTGAATCATCCCGTTGGACGCGACCAGGTCAGACTGGACGATCACACCTTTCTTCCTGCTGCCATGGAGACGGATTGTAGTCTGAGAGTCCTGGAAGACAGCAGAGAGTCACGAGAGCTGATCCACAACCAGCAGACCCACGTCCAGACTGGTACAGGGTGGTCCAGACTAGTGTTCTTTATTTTAGGGTGAGCTGATCCAACTTCTGCTAAAAAGCTTTAAATTAGAACTTCAACACGGAAACATTAATGAACTGCAGATGAAATCAAAATGAAAAAATAAATGTTTAGAAGGTTTCTCTCCTGTTTGATTTGACTGTAAAACGTAAATAATCAATACTGATCATCATCATTAATATTATTATTAGTAGTAGTAGTACTGTGCTTGGTCTCACCCCTTCCGATGTGTCCGTCTCGGCTGATTTTCCAGTCAGAGTGTAAAAGACGACCGTTTTCTTTAGAGTGTCAAAGGGCATCACCCCAGCAACCAGGTGCATCTTACACAGGTATTTTGCTTTGGACAAGTCAGCTGTCAGAGTCTTCACCTGGTCAGCAAACAGCAACAGCACGTTCGGTTTAATTTCATCCTGTATCTTATTCAAACAAAGTTCTAATACAGAGCCAACAGGGAGGAAGGAACAGCTCCAAACTGTTAAATGTGGTTCTTACTGAAGCTCCTCTGAAACCTTTATTGGTCGGGACAAAAAGAGTGAAAGGACCCAAATTCTGCAGAGGCCACGAGAGAGAATCTGAAACACATAGAAGAACGATTCATGTTGATTCTGTTCATGTAGGACACAATAACACTAACCTATATAAACAGCAGAGACACAACGTTCCTGTTGTCAGTGAGGTGAAACATCATGACAAAGTCAAACTTACAGGACTTCACACACAGATGGACTAATGGATGAAGAACATTTAGCAAGAATCCTGTAATCAGTTTAAAAACTGTGTTTCCATCAGATTCAGATTCTTCAGAAATTCTTCACGTCTAATGCCAACATTTTTGAATTTCTCAGTTGCTCCAGAATCCCAATGGGTACATTTCAATATCTCGCTGTCAGTTAATTACGAAGAGAAAATGAATTCTCTTGACATGTTCAGATGGAGCTGGAGCCAGGTCTCAGTTAGCCTAGCTTAGCATAAAGACTGGAAACAAGGGGAAACAGCTAGCCTGTCATCTGAAGCTGTCTGATCAACATGTTCTGTGTCAGAACACAAACTGAAAGAATGACTTTTAGGGGATTTATGGACAATTTAAAAGTTTTTGCTCACATGAAAGTTGAATGCACTTTCTTATTTAATAAGTTAAGAAGTTAGAAGAATGTTTGATCTTTAGCTCTTAATCGTACCGAACAAAGAGATGGCGTTGCTCAGCTGACCGCTCCACTGGCCTCCAGGTTCTGTGTTCAGACTGTTCAGACGCTGGATGATGTTCCCATAACAAACCTTACCGTTACCAAGGTAACCCGGGAGACAGGTGCACCTGAGGGACAGAGGGACAGGTGATCTGTCAGCTGTGATACATTAAAATCATCTGTACATTCAGTGGATCCAGACGTGAAGCTGAAGAAGATAATTGGACTGACTCGACTCTTTCTGGTCCCACAGTGGTGCAGTTGGCGTTCTTGTGACAGGAATCAGGTCTACAGGAATCCTTCAGGCTGCAGCCGCCATTCGACAGGTTGTCAAAACCAGGAAGACACTCACAGTGGGACTAAAGAAGACACAGCCAGTACACAGACAGTTAATGTCCTCTGAATATCCAGGACTTCTGCTTCCCCCTACAACATGTTTGCCAATACACCCAAAAATTATTCATTCATTCGTCTTTATCCGATCCTGTCCTAGATTCTTGACCTTCTTTATGATTCTGTTGCTGAACCTGTTCTTGTTCTTCTCCCTGCTCCAATTGATGATCCTAATCTTGTTCCTGATCTTGATTGGGATCCTATTTCTAATCCTGCTTGTGATTTAATTCCAGACACTGTTCATACTCCAGTTCTTGTTTCTCATCCTGATCCTGCTCTTGTTCTTGTCCCTGGCCTCAGTGTTTCTTTACCTTCCCCGGTGCATCATAGACACAGCGTGCAGACTCGGTGGAGCAGCCTCCCTGTTTGGTCTGACAGGGATCACTGGCCATGCAGATTCTCCCGTCCCCGGTGTAACCCTGGTTACAGGCACAGAGGTGCTGGTTTGGACCGGTGTGGACACAGGAGGCGTGGAGATGACAGGGCTGCTGGAGACAAGGGTTGATGGCTGAGGACACGGAGGAGAAAAAACAAACAACAACTTTGAATGTCCCCTTTGAGGTGTCTTATTGGTCAGATGAAGTTTTCGGAAACTTGAGGTTCATGAAATACTTGTAGCAAAGATACAAAGATCAGGATCAACGAGAAACATTGTCCAATTTCTGACATAATGACTCATCTTGTTTCGATCTTGTTTCTGATAATTTATGTAGATTTAACTCACATAAACACTGAGCTCCAGACCTCTGGTAGCCAGGCTGACACTGACATGCCAGCTGTCCCGTCAGAGCTTCTTCCATACAGCGAGAGTTCTGCTGACAGGTGAGAGCCGCACACTCAGGTAACTCTAAAACACAAGACCGTCGTCAGTACAGGTGACAGGTCACAGTACAAGTGACAAGTCACAGGTCACAGGTGACCGGTCACAGTACAGGTGACAGGCAACTGACCTTGATCACAGTTTGGACCTTTATACCCAGAGAAACAGGTGCAGGTACCAGCACCTTTTAACCCCGAGTCACACAACCCGTGGACACACGAACACACTGCAGAAAGCCAAACCACAGAAAAAGATACGCATGAGAAGTCAGGTGAAGCTTTCTCATTATTGATGTCAACGTCAATGTTTATAATTACCTGAACTACAGGTGGGACCATAGCGACCAGATGCACAATCTTCACATGCAGTTCCTGCAAAGCCAGCCTGAATCCATCACACACACACACACACACACACACATACACACACATACACACACACACATACACACACACACACACACACACACACACACACACACACACACACACACACATCTGCAGTCACAAATATGACCTTTTTAAGGATCAGTACTACAGGGTAAAGGATCCAACAACTACCTAACGTATCCCTGGATCCTGAGCCAGAAGAACCTCTTAAAATATTTCTACCACCACTTAAACTAGAGTTGTCACTGACAACTAGAACATCCCAAAGGATGACTAGAACAACCTATTGTACCCCAGGAAGCTCCTAAAAGATATACTGCCAGAACCTCAGTGATCACTAGAATCTCCTCAATGTAGAACAATCTAAAGTATCTCTAAAATCTCCCTAAGGACCACTAGAACTCACTAATGGACCCCTAACGCACCTCAGTGATGGCCCTAGATGGTTTTAGGGCTCAGTGACCAAAAGAACCACCCGATGGACCCCTCAAACCTCTTAAATAATTACTACAGCCCATAAAGGTTTTAGAGGAACTCCTAAAATCTCTAAAGGGCCACTAAAGGAGGAACAAAACCACCTTAGTGAGAACAATCACTTGCTTCAGTGAGCACTAGGACCTCTTAACTGCTGCAACACATAACTTCCCCCCTGTTGATCAATGAAGTCCTACATGTGTTCATTTGAATCCAGGTGTGTGTTCTGTTACCTGACAGCTGCAGGTTCCGTTGCCTCCGACTCCGTCAGAACAGACTCCTCTGTTGCTGCAGGGTCTATCGGCACGATCGGGACACTCTGAACACAAACATCACAGAGAACACAACAGGAAACAGTCAGCAGAGCTTTGTTCGCTTCCTTCCTGGTTGATTCCCTCTCTTATCTCGACATGTCATCACTTCACCAACCTGCTTCCTTCTTTCAGCCGTCCTCTCAGAGAACAAACAAGTCTGTCATTTACCACATTTATCATCACATATATGAGAGAGGACTCCGGTGGCGTTACAAGCCTCAGTTAAAGCTTTGAATCCCAGGACGACCTGTGGACATGTGTGTCTGGGGGGTTAAACATGAGGTGTCCAGCTCCATGTGTGACTTGTCAGCATATTTCTATACTGCTGACTGAGAATCTGGAGGGAGGAAGGAAGTCCTGGTTCCTGCAGGACGATCTGCATCCTGCAGGACTGAACACTGACTGAACATGTGAGCGGAGTCACTTTAATTCACTTAGTGTCATCAGATCACTTACATTGCTGCTCCCCTTTGAGCCAGAGTCTCAGAACCCAGGACAGGGGCCCTCTGGTTCTTCCTAAGTGCCGATTCAAGACTATAGGGCCCCTCGACAGCTGCCTGGCGATCTGAGGCTGCAGAATCACTCACATCTTTTAAATAATTCCTTCTTAAAAATCTTATTTTCCAGTTCCACTTTGTTGTGTGAGATTAAAATGCTAAGGCATTTAAAACAGGGCCCCCCTCAGTATATGATAGCAGGGGGGTCCGTAGCGTCCTCGACCAACTCAAGTTATAACAACCACATGTTTAGATGTCTATGAAGGGAATTGATCACATTCCTGCTCCTCAGAGGATTTGAATGTTAACATTTTAGTGCACTCACCGATGCAGTCTGGACCCCAGAAACCTGGACAGCAGCTCCTCACCTCCACCTCCCTGTAGCACTCAAAGGAGCAGCCGCTGACGGACAGCTTCAGACTGCTTGTCCTGATGTGGTACCTGCACAGAGAGGATGAGCATGTTTCATTTGAACTGATATTTGTTGCTACTACTGAGTAACAGGATGAGAACTTCTGAAGAAGCTGGTGTGTAAGAGATGAGGGTTCCTGTCAGTATCATGTATCTGGATGTGTGCTGGACTGTAACAGCTGCGTGGCTCACTTGCAGTCTGGCATGTTGGACCCGGGGGTCAGCTTGTATCCTGATGGGCAGGGCATAAACAAGCTGATGCGACAGGAGTGACACGCTGTCCGAGTCTTCAGCACCGTTGAGTTGGTGCAGACGTTCTGACAGAAACAAACACATCACAGGACTTTAGTGTTGGCAGCTGCCACTGATCCTGGACATCAGCCACAGTGTCATTGCCTCCAAGAGGTTTCAGGATTTCCTGGGCTGATCTGGCCTCTGCATAAATCCTGGATCAAAAGTGACACCTGCACACGGGCCGCAAACATTCATCTAAATACAAGTTTCTATCAACAACTAAAGAAATACACAATCCAAACATCAGAGCATCAGTGCAAACAGGAAGTGAGTAATAAGTGAAATCACTGCTGGTTATCAGCTCCATCTGATCCACCCAGGAAACACACACACTCACACAGGGCCTGAAAAAGACCTGAAAAAGACCTGAAAAAGACCTGGAAAAGACCTGGAAAAGACCTGGAAAGGTCCTGCAGAACATTAATGCAGCTTTCTAACACAAGTATCTGTAACAAGCAGGTCATGATGTACAACGTTACTTTAACAATTTAAATGTAACAAAGGAAGACAAACAGACCTGTTGGGATGCAGCTGAGCTCATCTTCATCACCATCATCATCATCAGAGAGACAAACAGCAGCTTTAATCTCTGCCAGGAGTCCATGTCTGTCCTCTCCGTCTCTCAGCTGGTCTGTGGTCGCTCTCTCAGCGTCTCTCCTCCTTTTCAGCAGCCCCGCCTCACCCCCCCCCACACACACCTCTATCAGTCCTTTATGTGTTTCCTGAAAATCCATTGAAACTCAAAGAAAACTGCTGAGTCTGCTGTTCTGTAAGAATCTGAATGTTTCTGTAAATGATGTAAAGAAACATTTAGACGAGTTAAACAGAGTTTCTCCATGAAAAACATCTGGCGATGCTTCATGTGCAGAGCTCAAACTGAACATGTGTCTCACTGATCCGGATCACTGTGGATCGAGAGGGGGCACCTGTGGACCCCCTCAGACCCTCACACACCTGCTGACTCAGGTGGCATCAACACGTCCATCACATCGATATAAATAAATGTGACCTCATCTCCCTTCAACTTTATTTCATCATCAGAGTGTGTGTATGTGTGCATGTGTGTGTGTGTGTGTGTGTGTGTGTGTGTGTGTGTGCGTGTGTCCGTGCGTTATCAGCAGTGTGTGATGACAGAGCAGAAAGTTTCAGGAAAGAGAAAAGAGCGAATGAATCTTATTTACAGTCCAGGATTTCCTGCTATTCACCACACACACACACACACACACACAATGTTCAAAGTGCTGAGTGGAAGTATAACAGGACGGTGGAGTCAGAGGAAGAACTCGTATCTGCTGGAACCTTCTGAAACTCATGGAGGAGCTTTGTCTCTTTGTCTCCTGGAGTTTAGGAGGGAGATGGCAGAGGGTATAAAAGAGTGTTTCAGTCTTAGCTAAGGGGAGTCTGAGGAGGGAGCCAGTATTTAATATACATTTACCTCCTCATTTA
>JAVQJD010018072.1:0-21377 GCA_036023655.1 Nannoperca australis | reverse complement strand
CACACACACACACACACACACACACAGGACTCGACCCACCGAGCGAAGGATAGCAAAAGGACAAAAGGAAGACCGACATTAATTCCTGCTCTGATGGATAAAGAATGTGTGCGTTTCTGTGTCCAGACTTTTAACAGAGTTACGGGTAGCCCCCGTCGTCCTGGAAATTTGTGCAGACAAAGTAGAAAGCCAGACCGTCAATTACGATTAGAGTCATTTTGGGCAATTACCGGCAAGGGCTCAGGTTTCCAAATAAAACACGTAAAGACTCCTCCGGCCCATCTCCTCTGCTTCCCGCTTGATGGTCCTGTGAAGTTGTGTGCACAGGTGAATCATGATGAACATTATAGATTAGGTGAATACGTTTTCCTGTTACGGTCCCTGATCTCCAGGCCTGGTGAAGTCACAAATACTTGTGGCTGGCCTGGCATAGATACTACTCTGCATTGTACCAACGTTTACACAGAAGACTGGTAGTATTACTCTTGGTATCATAAAAATGCTGTTGATTTAACAGATGGAGCTCCGTTAGAATGATGAAAAATCTGTGTGTGCTACGGGAGACAAACCTTTCAGCTAAACCTTCCAGTTCTTGGTCAGATCAGTTAACACGTGAGCCTAGAGCTTTAACCAGAAAGAAGAACCATATTCCAAAGTCCTCTTGGGTAAAAACTCAAAATGAGAAACAAACAAAAAACTAAAAGATGGGAAAATGGGGCTGAGGGGAGGCTTTCAAAATGTTGGTTGTCTCTGATTTAAATACAAATTTGTGACGTCTAAAGGTAGTTTCTGACTTGATCCCAAATCCTTCTGGGACCTCAATTAATAACACTTACCTATTACCTCTCTGCCATGCTCTACATACCAAGAATGTTTCAAGTAACCAGGCAACCCAGGCTTATGAATCTTCCACTTCAACAAAATCATTCTCTTGGCAGCCAATATGGCTATAGGTTTTGTCTGGCACGGATTGTTGTAAGTATTTAGCAATAAAACATCAGCGGCAGAATGAGAATATTAGAAAGAGAATATTAAACATGTGTATTGAAAGGGCATCAAGCCATTGGTCTGTTGATTTATAATATAGTATAGTAATATTTCATGTGTTGATTTCCAACACAGTGAATGTATTATAGAACTGGAAATAATTGAGTTTGTGTCTTTTTTATTTACGGCAGAGGATTATAGCTGATGTGTCTTTTTTTATTCTTTGTGAATCATCTTGTGATGTTCTGCTCCTGAAAGGTTCCATATAAATGAAGTTACTTACTTACGTGTAGTTTCAATTGAGAGGATGTCCACATCAGCCACAGCAGGATCCTCTACAATGTAATTCTGGAGATTTGGCATGTGGGCAGAAATGCATAAATCCACAGAGACAAATAATACCTCCTCCACATGTGGTGGCTGCCAGTAATTAAAGAGACATTACGGTATCTAACCAGTCCTGCCATCTGCAGACCCCTTACACACCAGCCTCACCACACACACACACACACACACACACACACACACACACTCACACTCACAGAAGATGAAGTACTGTCCTTGGGCTTTTAACATAATAGAGAAAATATTGTCATTAGTATAAGTATTCTTTAGTAGCAGCTCTCCAATTTCATCACCAGATTTGGGCAGAAGACTGTGTAAGTGTGTATGTGTAGATCTTATTAAATGTTAATTATCGGAGTGTTTGGAGAGCAAACACGTGGGCAGACAAGTGGAGGGCACACGTAAGATCATACCATCTCTCTCTCTTTTTCTCTGTCTGTCTCAGCCCAAATAAACAGCAGGCCTCTGTATGAATTAGAATCTAATAAATGAAACCAAAAAGTGAGAAAATAAACTTAAAAAACATTAAAATGTTGGAAAACGGGCCTTTTTATGACCGTGGAGAACGCTGGAGAGGCGGTCCTGATGATTGGGTTACTGTGGACTCATTTCACTGTGTGACTTTTAGGTTTTTCATAAATGCTTAGGAAGCAGATTAATGGCATGGCTTTAGTTACTGATGCTGGCCCTGCTCTGTGTGTTTGAAGTATTTTGTCTGAGTGTATCCAACCCGTACTCTCCATCCTTCAACATCCAGCTGCTCTCCAGGTCTTTTCTCTCCTGCAGATAGCTAATGTTTAGTCATTTCACCTCCTGTTCAGCCAAGATGGAGTTTTGTTGTGGGCTCACTTGGGGACCTATAACTGTTACGCCTCCGCTCAGTTTGGCTCAGCTCGTCTCAGTTTATTTCAGCGCCCACTCAGTGATCTTCAGACAGACAAACCCTGCCCACTCTTCTGTCTGCTACATGCCATTTATCTTACTGCTGAACTCCATTAACTGCCAGGTCAAGTTTAAAGAAATTTAGATATTTTCTTTACACAACACTGTGTGGGTGTTTTGCTGCATTTATATTGTGACCTACCCCAACAATATCACAGGATGTCCTATCAACCTCAGTGACAAGCTGCCACCTCCATGCTAAAGAGACTCATAAACAAGTACAGAGACACAATAACACTGATCGAGAAAATAGGAATGAATGTTACATTTCAATGCCATTTCATTTCAAAATAAAAATATACAATAGGATTGGAGTTTTTTTGCATTGAAAACAATAGGTCGTGTGTGGTAGTGCGGTACTCAGAGTCAGTTCAGTAATAACTTGATGAGGGTTGTACAGTAATGGCAGCTTGACAAACAACATCTGGTTTATGCCATTCAGAGGTCAGTGAACCTCCTGGAGTGAGAGTGGGTGTTTTCTCCTTGTAGCCCCATTTCCTCCCTGCTTCTGCAGTTATGTGATTGCAGTTTAGTGGTAGAATGATTCATTTGTGGAGGAGAGGCAGAATGGAGTGATATTGGTGATTTAGAGCTGGAGACATCAAAACAAGCAAATCTCTATTGGATTGTTGTCTCTAATTTCACATGTTTAAGATGAGTCTAATACAAGATGTGCTTGCATTATTCCAGTGTGCATCAGGGCTGTCACAAAAAGTAAAATCCATACAAACTCCTATTTGGTTTGAATTCAAATTAATTTGAAGGCAACCCACATTGTAATAAACACCCCCCAGCGATGTCTATCCTTTAGTGTAGCTTCTGTTCTTTACCATGTGGAGTCATACAACTGCACTGTGTCTTGAGATTGTTGTGCGACTTGGAATTTTATATTATGTCTCCAATCTGTCATCCTGAAAGCAATGCCAAAGGGATGCATGTCCTTGCATATAAATCTTGCAATCTTATTAGTGATGGCTTTTTCCAAGCCTCTGGCTCCTGAGAACGAGCGTGGTGAAAACTATATGTGCCAGCCTCACAAATTGGGTGTATAACGTCTAGTTATAACTGACTTCTTTTTTTTTAAGAAAGCCTAAATTATTTTTAATAGAAAACTCTCAAGAAAATGCATGAAATTTAGTTTATTTATTCAATGACATATATAAAACTGTGGCCATTACTGCCCCTTTTCCTTGCACACTCAGTGAATGAGACGAGGTGTGATTAGTTAACTGGTGGTGGTTTGGAATCAGTTGGTTTTAACCGACCGCCCTGCCCAATACTGATGCTGAGTGAACTGCTTGCTGACGAGCCCTGCAAGTGCCATTACCATCACCGCATGGTGCCCATTAAACCATACACTTGAGACCAGCCCAAATCCTTGCACACGCACTCTTGAACAGGCACTTCTAAAGACCCCGATGCCCTTTTATTAACCTTATTAAAGTGAACTGTTATTCCAAGCCGTACCTGCGTGTTCTATCAAGGTTTACAGCCCCCACACAGCATTTAAAGATAAGGGTGGTTCAGCCATGCACAGCTGCAGAGGAGGTGGGCGACACTCGTATGAAAGACTACACATGGAAATCTTTCGATGGGACAATGCGTTTACCAGATACGGTAATAACTTACTGGCTGCATGTGTGCATCTTTGTGCGGGAGCGATAGATGAGCGATTCCAGCCATCTTCTTCTCTCCAAACTTGAACACCCCCTGTTGGAGAAGGTGATGACTCTATAATGATACTGAGTAACGAGATACAGATATTCCTATGGCGGAGGACTTTATGACTTCACTGCATTATTTCTTCCATACTCGTGTGTAGGAACACAAATCTCTCAATAATATGAGTGATATGATAAGAATATGGTCATATTGATTTTTTTCTCTGTCAAGGTTAACAGAAAATATTTCCATCGTGATGTCAAGAATCCAGAGCATCTGGCCTTGGCCGGCTTCAACTCGTGGGAGACATTGGAGAGGGTTGGGGGAGGAATTTGCCTTTGTTGGGGGGGTAGTGTTCCTCTGGGAGTTTCCAGCCATTTGTCGTGGTCCCTGACCAGTAGCCAGCTCTGTGCCACAGTGATACAGTACCAAAACACAAGGATTTGTTGCCACTGGAAGAGCTCCCTGTTTCCAGTTACATCAGAACAAAAATTTCCACATCATCTTAGCAAAAAATAAAAACACAGTCAAAGGAAGCAGATGTAAAAGAAAGAAATGAGAGTCCAACTGAGAGTGAGGAATGATGACTTATTTGTTTGAATACAAAGAATTCTTTTGCTTTTTGTTGAGGTGGGATGACATCCTCCACTGTTCCCTTCCAAAGCACACAGGGTACTAAATCGGTCATTGGCGGGCAGGACATGCTCACTTGCATTAGAAAGAACCTAAAAACAGCTTGGACATAACATGCAGGCCTGTGCCAGAAAGTCTGCTGCTGTTCCATTGCCACAATAAGCTGAGGTGGCAGGTCATTTGGATCGGGCCGGTTTGTTGTGGCTTCTGCGTTTTGTCTCCTATGTTAGAGTGAACTCTAAGCTTAGCCGGCTTGGACTGGGCCAAACAGCGGCCTTTCATCTCCATTTGGGAAAAGAGAAGTCCTGGATGGTCACTGCCAAACACGGCCTTCACACAGACTTCAGGAGCGTCCATCCAACTAACACTCGACTGACACTTTCTCATGTATCTGTCTTTATCCATGATGCTGTCTCTGTCATCATCTTTTTGTCTACTCAGATATTGCTAACTTTTCATCTTTTCTCCATGATGAATTTCTCTCCCTCTCTATCTTTCCTTACATTATATATCAGTTGTGAGTTTCCAGGAAGTGGGGTTGGAGGGCAGTTTAACTACTCAAACTTGGACAACATACTAAGTTCCCTACAAGATACTACACTGTGTAGGTGCTTCCGCTCAAGCCTCACTTGTCTGCAGTGTTATTGTGAAGCTGTTGTAGCTGAAAACACTGCTGGCTCTCCAGGTTGCTGACGGATCCTGCAGACTATATGCATTCAATTATGTTGATTAGACTTGTACTTTTGTCCTGAGCTCTGTTTTCAATGTGCTGACAGCGCTTTGAAGTGTAAAGGTGTGACGAAGCATGAAGCAGAGGGCGGATGAGGCACTTATTACGTGATATTCGATGGCATGTTGAAAATGAGATGAAATAAAGTAAATCTTTTTTGAAAGGCTTGGTCTGTCCTGGCTCTGAAATGCAACTTTGATAAGGTCTTGCACCCTTGATTCTTTTTGCTCTCCCCGAATGAGGCATGATCTCAGCAAGGGCCATGGATTCTTTGTAGGCCCTGAAATGACATACATCCAGAGTTCAGCCTGCGGTAGTGAAACAGTCGATATATGATCAGAGTGACGGCTGATTGCACCTGGACCGGCCCACTGTATTTGCTGAAGTAATTTTTCCATCCCATGGAAAAGCCCTAACTAACATCTTGCAAAAGCCACTCTATCTTTTTTTCCTCCCAAATGATGGAGTAATTCAGAGACCGTGACACTGGAATATATTGAAGATGATATTGGAGGGCTCAGGCCCCTGACCTTTTTTAATGTGGAGAAGTGGTTTGGTCTTTGGAACTGGTAATGGCAGGCTTTTGGGCTTGAATGCAATGCGGACTCCTGCTGTTACGTTTATGGGCCAGCCTTATATATTACCCCTCTCCATGCTCTTCCATGGTCTACCACTGTTATAATCCAAGTAGAATGCTGCTGGACTCATTGTAAGTTATGTTTAACGATTGCAACGTCTGCTCGGCTAATAAATCTTGTAATACTATATAATTTTATGTCTGGTAGGTGATGCCGCACCAGTCAAATGGTCCCCTAATCCAGACAACCTATCCCATGCTCCTGTGTTCTACTTTGGTACAAAGAACATTTTAAAAGGGGTCAAGCGCTGGCAGTTGCTAGGACCGAACAGAAGCTGCATGGAGGCAGTGGGCTGATGACATATTCTGTCCCGTCCTGTCTTGGCTGTGAACAAGGAGCCCTAAACACTTCTCCTTTTGTCTGGCACCTGATTCAGGTTGAATCTGTCTTCCCACCCACTGTCTGTCTAGAGTTTCTCCCTTCAGGCGAAAACGTGTTTACATTAGTGCAGGAATCATCATCGCTGTAATTGTTATTTCTTGCTGTTGCAGAAAGCCATCACTCCCCGGTCTTTCATGGACTTCCTTGTCATCTTTGTCTTTCGTGTCATCATGCTTTAATCAGATGTTATTTATTTCAGTGTGTATCTCAAATGTTGTGTTTCTTCACCGCTTCCTACTTCAATTCATTTTCCTCTTTGCACTGTTTTCCAATTTTCTTCCCCCAGCATTCTGGTGAGCCTCATGATGAACATTGTGCTCTCTATATGTTCCTGAAAGATATATGAGAGAGGTCAATAACTCATTCAGCACCTGGCAGAAAGTGCAAGGGGGAGGAAATTGAGTTGAAACCCAGCATTCATTTCCTGTATTCGAACAAGTTAATTTTCACCAGACAGACAGACAGTTTGTCTTTCCGTATGTAGCTCACTTACAAGAGGGAAGTGAGGTTCTCCCAGCAGCCCTGTGGCCTGGTGTATGTAAGTAAACAGTGCCGAAACTACGATGTCATGGCGACAGTCATATTTTACAACCATGCAAATTCTGTGTTGTTAGATTAGCCCCTGTAATTTCCTCATCTTGCATTGCTCCAGAAAACCCCCTGGGGTCGCTGAACTATGTGACTAGCAATTTGATGCATATCATGTTTAATGCAGTTCATTGTCCGGGTTTTATTTTGTGTTTTACATGAAAGAGATCTGTGAAAAACACAGATATTTTCTTTAACCGCTGTGGAGGTGTGGGCGTGAGAGGGGAAGTGCTGTTTGGCAGTTAAAGTGGTCACTTCCTCTATCCGGGAAGCCTCGGAGGCCCCTTCCTCTCCGTTTTCTCTGAAGACTGTTTCGGCCATCCTGCGCAACATCACGCTGGTCTTCGGGACCTTTGGGCTGGGCCAGCCCAGTACTAGCCACAACAGAACCTAGTGGTCTACTACAAGACCCTGCCAGGTCTTCCACACACAGCAGCCGCACGAGAGGGTCCAGAATAGTCTGGCCAAAACAAATCAAATGAAGCCAGACCAGCCCTGCAAGAAACAAGTCAGTCCACCCTTTAGTGGTGAAGGTTTGGCGCAATCTTGTTTCCTTTCTTCTTCTTTCCCCCTCTCTCATTTTGTCTCTCCAAAGTCTGTGCTGGACACGGTTTTTGATCTTACAGATCTATACATGTGTCCATGCATCTGGCCTTGGATTTATTTCTCTGTCCACTTTTTATAATGTCCACACACCATGATTTTACCACCACTGTGGTTGTTTCTTGGCTCATTTCCTCGCTCTCTTTCTGCCTCCATTTCTCCTCTGTGCTTGTCCACCCATACATTCTTATATTTAATTTCAGCTTTGCAGACTCCTTGTTTAGCTCTTGGCTCGTCCACTGCTCTTTCTGTTGTTGTTGTTTGAAACTGGGTTTTCTCAGGTTCATGGGGTTCAGCCTGACATAGTGACCTCAGAAGGCGAGCATAGTGGCAGCTTGTCTTTAATCTTTTTACCTCGTTACGTTATTATTTCTGATCAGCTAATGGAGTTGATGTGTTTCCCATAATGTGCCATTAGCACACATTACACAGATTGTTCAGGGTTTCCCAGCATGGATAAGGAGGATTGTTGTCAGAAGGAATAAAGAATTGAAACATTGAGAGTGTAGACTGAAGGGGAGACTTCGCACCTGGGGAGGATAGTGCTTTGGGACTCTCACTCTCTCCTTGCCTCCCTTGTTACTTCCATCTCCTCCTACCAGTGTCTCAGCACTGCCAATAGTAATGACATTACCATATACATTACCCCCCCCCCCCCCCCCACCCCCCACCTCCCTTCCTACACCCCTCACCTCATCCCCATGTCTCTTTAAATCTTTTTTTTTATATATTATGTGAGATGTTCTGTTGGGAGTTCCAAGTTGTAAATGATTGAGTGGGCCAGCTGCCCTCAGGCATGCTCGTGTTAGCTAAAAAGCAAGAAAGTTTCTGATGATGAGGACTAACTACAGAACCAGGCATTGGATGATCACATACCAGGGACAATATCACACACCAAGCTTGAGTGAAACCACGGGGGTCGCTGTAATGACTGGTGCACATGTGTTGTGTGTAAAACCTCACTCTTGTTCAGTGGCTTTTTTTCTCCTTTGTTATAGTTCTTTCTTTACTGCAGAACGTTTGTAGCAGTGAGGTATAAGGCGCTAACACTACACAGAATCTGTGCTGCGAGCTGAAGAACAGGGCAGGATATCATCTTCATATATCCTGTGCATCTGCTCTGAAATCTCTGGAGACTCAAAACCCCAAATCACCTCCAAATGGAAAGCAGGGGGTTGAGAGTGGCAGATGACACTCCATCTATCTGTCTGCCCAGCAGCAGCAGCAGCGCATGGCAGGAGCTAAGTTAGTCAGCCATGGCTCGCTCGCCAAATGGTCTGAGCTGCCAGCACACACTTGCTGTAACCCAGTCAGAGAGCCCGTCATTCATCCAGCCAACGACGTCAACCATTGTTTTCAATCAATCATTTTCAGCTACAAATTACTCCAGTTGCGTCTGTTGTGATTCTTTCCTTCTCTCCTTCCTCTCTTTCACTCTGTCCTCTGATGAAAGGCTCTAAGAGAGGTAGCCAAGCCGCTCAAGTTTGATTTGACGTTTCGATGGCTCCGCCGTGAATGTGCTTAGAGTTACTTCAAAGGGTTTTAAGCAACGTGTGGTTGTCTTTGAGGAGTTTGAATCTGGGATGCTTTTTCTGGTGCATTTGTAAAGTTGTCTTTGATGAACCCAGCTTGACTGCACTCTGTATGGGCCTGACCTTTAATGTATTCCCTGGTTTAGTGGCTCACAGCCACACAAACAAGTATCTGCCACTACTCTCCACCACTTGTGCTCCAGGACTGTGTTGTGTTTGGATGGAACCTCGCTGGTTTTGTGCTCTCTCCCTCAGAGTGCTTCACCTCCCCTCTGCTTAAGCTTGAAACCATCAGCTCCCCAGTCTGCTTCCCTGTAAATTGAATTTGAAATATTCATTCCTTTTATGAGCCGGGTTAGTAAACCCTGAAAGGGCTTACAGATTTCGTCATGTATTCTAAAGATTCATCCATGTTTGTCACAAACAAACTTTGCTCATGCTGTGGTGATGACCTATAGTATATGTATATGGGCTACATAGGCCTGTAGAAATACAAATGTCTACTGTCCTTGTGAGCTCATGACGTCAACTGATATACATCCAAGCCTGTTCACTTCACTTACCTCAAATCCAGTTCTTTTGAGTGCAAAAGGTTATTTCAGAACAGTTGAGTTCCATTTTAATCTTTCCATTTAAAACGTATTGAAATAACCAGCACAACAGCCACATCCAATTTAATCTGAGGACTTCTTCCAAAGCCTCTGTTTAGCAAACACACATGCAGGTTTATATTAAACATTTTAGCTGATCGGAAATTTCTAGTTGCCCGACATAGTTTTTGAAGTCGATTCAGATTGGGGACAGCGGTGTTTCAAACAACAGGAAATAGTGGGAAGGAAAAACTTTATTGTCTCTATGTTTCCTTTTCCTTCCAGTGATAATCAGAAGAGTTGTTTTCTACGTAGCTTGTAGCACTTTCAGGACTGTGCTCATTTTTGTGTGTATTTGAATGAGTGCATCTGAGGAAGAGAGAGAGCATCCATACATGGAAATAATGTGTGTGAGTGTGAGAGAGAATTTGCTCATAAAAGCCCTAGTATAATCATGTTTGTGTTCGTTTACAAATGCATATGTTGTCTTGTCTAGTTTTAGCCTGGTGTGTGTGTGTGTGGGGGGTGGTGGTGGTGGTGTGGGTATATACACACATATAGCACTTCTGTTATTTTATGTATTATTAAACTTCAGATTAAAAAAGATAATTATTATATTATATATTTATTATTATATTAATATTAACGTATTTCCGTAGGTGACTGTGCATGCATGCACCCATACCTCCCATTGCCATGCCAACCCTCTGTTTCCTCTTCCATGTCTGCAGGTCTGTATGAGCTGCTGGCTGCTCTGCCCTCCCAGCTGCAGCCCCATGTCAGCCGCCCTGAGGACAACACCTTCCTCCAGGACATGTTTGGGGAGAGAAGCCTCCACTTGCTGGTCAAGGTAAAACAAAAAATGTTTCTAAGTGTTCAAGTTTTGCTTAGTGGTACAATTAAGATTTAATTTGTATACCCATGTTTCTGTTGCAAACTAGCAATTTTTATTTCCAGTACTATAGAAAATGTATGTATGTGCTCTTTAACCAGTTCTATGATCATGAATTGTTAAATTAAACTAACAACCCCACCACCACTAAAGCCACCTTCATATGTACTGAAATAACCTGGAAAAAAGGAATTTAGGTGGCTTTTTAAAACTTCAATTATAAATATAAAACTATGAAATACAGGAGGGGTTATTACAGTGTCTGCATTACCCACCTTTACAGTCACATCCTTCCTTTCGTGGGACGGCACAGAATCTCTCTTCTATTCACATAAAAACACACCTTTTCTCAACACTGCTTTATTCAACCTCCTTCCTTGCAGGCTCATTCATACATTACTAAGTTTATTGTCATTCCAACAGTCTACCCACCCAGATCTTCTACCCCCCCCCCCCTCTGCCAGTGTGAATGGGCCTGTGGTCCGGTTACTGCCTGTTAAACTAGATAGCTGCAGAGTTTAGGAGAAGATGAGCACATTTGATATCTTTATACGCCAGCAGGCAGACAGAGTCTGCCCTGACCTCATCTTCACTTGGGATTCTCTGCAATCTCCCTCTTCATCTCCTGCTATTGGAAAGGGAATTGAAGGGTAATTGTGCTGTAAATCAGTTTGTTTGTCAGTCTCTATTTAACCAGTAAATACATATAAGAACTGTGTCAGCTCTTTCTCTGGTTCAGTGGTGTAACTGAGAATGTTTTATTAGTCAATTTACTAAGAAAACTCATTTAATTGTTATAGCTACATTTCTATATGGTCGTCATTTTGAAAGAATGTCCAACTTTGTTTTCATGTGCTGGCATGATATATTTCCCCCTTTGGTGGTCTCTCTCTCTCTCTCTCTCTCTCTTTCTCTCTCTCTCTCCAGCCATAATCATTATGTCACATAGACGATTGAGAGAGAAAAATTGACATAATTTTCATCCCCTCCCTTTAAAGAAATCTTTTCTGTGTAAGCATGTTTGTTCAGGATCCAAGGTTGTAACACGCCAATGTGAGTGTGTTAAAGTGCCTGAATTATGGCATACCTCAGACGCTGAAGTTAAACCCTGATGTCGGGACTTGAGGAAACCAGAAGGGTTTCTTTTGATGCCTGGATTGTTATGGATGGCCAAAGAATAAGGCATCTTAAACATGGATAATGATAGGCAGGTTCAGGCTCTCATTCTCGCCAGCCCCAACGAAAACACAGCATAGTGTGGGGCAGAGAGAATGATGCTAATGAAGGTGGCATTATGTTTCTGTGATATTTTGCCAAGCATCAGGGTGGAGCTCCCAGAATTGACCTAGCCCTCTAACCACCCCTGATTATACCTAGCTAAACATTCAAGATCCTCAACGAGGAGAAAGTCTGTGCTGTTCAGACAGAAGTGCCATGTCCTCACAGGCTCTTTACCTGGAGTGTAGAAAGCTTTGCACAAATTACTAAAACAATCTGTCCTTAAATGATCAACAATCAAAGTAGGTCATTTTCCTCTGCAATGTTCTCCATCACTGCCATCCAATACCCCAAAAATAAATAATATTGAGAAACAGTTATACTAAGATGGAGTACAAGATCAACAGGAGGGTCAGTGTATCTTTGGCAGAAATCAGACATTGTACTGGACTGCTGTGGTAAAGAGGGAGCATAAAGGGGAAGCTCTCAATTTACCAATCAATCTTTGAGCTTTGTGAATTAACCCAAGTAATTTGATTATGGATAAAATCAACCATAATTAGTTTTCTTTGCATGGTGTTTTGGGGTTTACTTTAAGGGTTAAGGCGATTAGCTGGAACTGCTGCTCTTTTCCACTGAGAAGAGCCAGTTGAGGTTGTTCAGGTATCTTAATTGGATGCTCCCTGCATGCCTCCCCATAGAGGTATTCCTGGTATGTCCATCTGGGAGGAGATGGCCAAACCCAGAATGTGAGGGATTCGATATCCCATCTGACCAACTAATTGAGCTTTTTGATTGTAATGGTAAGGTCAATTCCCTAGATGTCATTACAAAATTTGAATAGCACTTTGTTCATGTGCTAGCAAGAGAGTGAATTGCTCTCACATTGCGGCCCATGTCAGTATCATTCTGTAAGTAGGCCTATCAGTTAATGTCTAAGTTCGTGTGAACCAATTCACTATTGCTACTGTCGCACAATACACCCAGTACGGTACAGTTATGGTCAAGTCTTGCCACCACAGCTAAAAAATGATCAGAAACGTCAGTGAAACGTCTCATCACAACACACATTCTTCACCAAGTCTGTTTTACCTTTTTCTTTATTCTTCCTTTTTTATTCAATGGAGAGAAACTGAGCTGGTTTTAGCCTTCTCCAATCATTAATGTAGAGGCATAAGTGTAAACCTGGCCTGCTCCAGACAAGCACAACTATGTGTTTCCTCTGCTTTCTTCTTGGTACTTAGACGTGAGCCAGCCTGTCAGCTAGTGAGCCAAATGGACAGACAGGCAGACTTTGAAATACACAGAAGTACAGAACAACCATCTCACCTTACAGCAGAAACCAGCACTCGGACGCAACATTCAGGTGAACATGGCTAATGTCAGTGGCACACCATTAATAAAACCTTAATTGTCCCCTTCCTCTAAAGCCCCACCACCAAATCCAAAAGATTCCACCTTTTATTCCACAAGGCTGTGAAAGGGATACTTTGGGAAGGGCTAAACAGCAGAGAGAAAACACACACATCATGTTAATCTGACAGGCTCAGCAACCCAGGTCGCTCATATGGAAATGCTCAAATCTCGCCTGGGTAATTATGGAGCGTCAGTTACTACTGGTCAGTCTGTCTGAAGGGAGAGAGGACCAGAGGGAGAGGTGTCAAAGAAGGCAGACAAGAAAGGATAAGAGAATTCAGACCTACACCAATACTTTACCCAAACTTAGGATCTTTATGTCTCTTCTCACCTGCCCTCATCTGATGGTTGGGACAGCCTCTCACGTCCCTTCAAAGTCTCTTATGTCACAGAGATAAAACAAACATTTTCTAATATCATCTTGCAACAGGAGCCTCGTTTTGCTAACTTTTCATCGGTGCAGCATCAGAGCTCACATGAAATGTGAGTTCTGGCGTGTATACCTAGCATAGTTAAACATGACGCAGACAGTTCCCCTCTTTTCAATTAAAGGGAGTTACTCAAGTGTGCTTTCTATAAATTCCACCACACTCACTGTTCCACTGCCAAGTTCCAGCTCCACAGAAAGCCACAGGAAATATAATACAATATTCAATTTCCACCTGCCTCAGGTGGGGCTCTCCTTTAAGACCAAGTTTCTGTCAGCAGGCCTTTAGCCAGGCCCTGAGATCCCTCATTTTGTGGTCAGTCAGTTTTCCCTTAAATTCTGCTCCTGTTAGTTGCTAATAGGCTTGGCGCTTGCATCGTTGTTACACAGCAATATTGATGTGGGCTTTCCAGTTTGTTCTTCAGTGCTAAAGGCCTTTAATGACATGTAAAGGTGCTGCAGTTGATGCTTGTACCCAAGTGGAAGGTTTCAGCTATTTTTGACAAATGAGCTCATTTTCAGACGAACTTACTTGAGTACCAGACTTGAATAACTGGCTCTAGGTAGCCCTCCAAGTATTATGACTCACCCTGTAATGTCCATCAACTCTACTCCTTGACAGCAACCACAGACTTGCCTTTTGGGCACTTATCTTATCCTTTCCACACCTCAAAACATACCGCGCTCCTGGTCCGCATTACCAAGGAAGATCACAAAAAGGAAATTGTTCTAAACCTCTCAACCTGCTGCAATAGCTCTCTATGAGTCATTTAAGATGCAAACCCCAACACCCGGTATGCAGCAATCAAACCTGGCAAATCGTCTCTGGTTCAGAACTCAATCTGTAAACCTATACCACCTCAGAGATCCACTCGTACTGTCTGTGGTCAGCACGTCCTGTGCACTGGTCGCCTCTGAGGTCTGTATTTATTATTTTGGGGGAACAGGAACCCTCGTGGGGAGTTAAGTAAATACGTGCAGGCTGCTTTGGAGAATGGTGCTTCCATCCTTAAAAAGAGATAAACTCCAAATTCATCTAGTCCCCGGAGCACCTGAGTTTGTCAACTCAATGTAGATTCTGGTAATCTTATTGAAAAACCTTAGGGTTTTGGTATGGTAGTGATGTAAAGGAAGGAGCTTTGTGCAGACGTTGGTTACAGTGATTCAATTTGCCATTTGTTGCTAGAAAATATTCTTTCTGACACAAGCTGGGTGGTTATTTACGGTTACCTCACATGAGTCCAAAATAAATCCCCTTTCTTGCAATGTTATACTCTGCACTTAGGCTACCTTCCAAATATTTTCATAGGAGTTTAATGGTTGACTACAGCATGAAGTCCAAAGATCATGCTCAATGTCCACAAACAATAGTGCCAGAAGATCTAGACGAATAGACGATGGATGAAGCCAAAGGCAAGGTTGTGATAGGGACAGGGGAAAGGAGGAGGAAACCTCCTTAGTACAGCAGACAGACTGCAGTGTGGCCTGTTACTGAATAACCTTAAAACTCGTTGACTTGAACCATGTCTAGAGCACTGGGGGGACAGTGAAAATGAGAAGAGGCCTACAGATCCACCAGTCCCCATTCTATCAGTCAAATGTCTGTGTTGGTAATCAAGGGAAATCTCTGGAGTGATCCCACGACCATTATTCCAGGTCACTTTTGTTGACCCCGATTTTGTATTCCTTAGGAAAAAAAACGATTTAAAGTGAAACCAGAAGGTCTACACAATGTGAAGCCAATCTTAATAGGACATGGAGCATAGGAGCAATACACAAAATATGGAAAATGAGGTTCATGGTGCCATATAGTGTATTTATGGCTCCCTCATGACCCGCAAACTGCCTTAAGACATCATGGGCTCACCTGGAGCTTTTAAAGATAGTCTTAACAAATTTATAAGTTGAATTGACTGCCTCAAAAGTACTCAAATCAATCTGATTCAGTAAGTCGGTGCATTTGTCCTGGCTTTATGCCATAATACTGCTTCCTAACACAATAGCAGCTATACATCACATGAATATGATGTTTGATTAATGAATGCCACTGCCCTTGGTTGGTTGCTGGTGATGTTTTTGTACTGTGCAAAGTTAAAGGCTTTAGTGTGACTGTGTCCTCCACTGTCCTGGCTTCACAGAATACATGGTGTCTATGGAGGTGTGTCAGGGGCCAAATGTATCCCCTATCTAAATGATGGGGCTGTCATAATTGTTGGCTCTCTCTCTCTCTCTCTCTGTCTCTGTCTCTGTCTCTGTCTCTCTCTCTCTCTGTCTCTCTCTGTCTCTGTCTCTGGATTTAATACTGCTAGTTCATAATTAGCTGTCATGTTCTCTGTATGGGGTTCTTGGTCAAGGAAAGGTGGTGGGTTTGTGTTTGAATTCTGTGTGCAGCAATGTGAGGATACACACAATCAATCATTGGCAAATTTGTATCAGTATTTAATCAGTTGATGACACAGTGTCATCAAGACCATATATGCTTTTTGGGCTGGTAGATCCATGATGAAAGATTGTTAAATTCACTGCACTTTGTGTAAACTTGATAACCACTATTAGCAGCATGTTGACTGGATGAAGAGTAAACTTTATTTAGCAGGATAGGCCACTTGTACCCTCAACAGACTGTTGGTGAATGGTACCGTCATCTGCAGAATTGAACCACAGCACAATGTCCTGGACCTGATGCCAACACTGACCTACTGTAACAGAAGAAAAAGAAAATCTAATTTTTTCTCCTTCTGCTCCTTGAGTAAACCTATCATTTCACAGCTATTTCAGTTGCAACCCTGCACGTCTGTCTGTAATCTCCCCTTCCCATCTCCCTAACTTGGTTCAGTCTACCAGGCCATGGTGCCTTGACAAGGCGTTCTGGATCAGACCAAGAGATCGGACCCAGTTGGATTAACAGAGACATGATACTGGATCCACTCTGGTGGGTAGATATAGTAAATCAGTGGGAGAAAGATTGTCAGCCCTAGCTGGTCCAACCTGAAGTTTTCAGGGCAATGTACATTAACCAGAGCCATTGAGCCTTCTTGCAGGACTCAGAAAGAGAAACACTATCCAGCCCTGTGATCTCCAGACCTCTCTTTCTCCTTCCATCAGCACACCTCTCCATCTATCAAGCTTTTGCTCTCTTGCACGCTCTCTCCCTCTTTCTGTGCCAGACTTTGCTTGCCGTAGTGCGTCTGGTTTAGTATTTGAAAGGCAGGCTTTTCCTCGGCTATATCTCCACGTTGACAATCAAGGCTCGCTCCGGTCATTGTTCTTTTGGCTGTTGCATGCACTTTGATCATGCAGATATCATAAATACAGTTCAAATTACTGAATTGAATCAATAAAGCTTTCTTGAAAGGTCTCCATGGTGTCTGACCCTTAGCCTTAACAGTGATCCTTAGCAGTGGTTGCTGAAGAAGATGAAGATGGATGTTATGTTTTTGTTCCAGTCCATCATTGTTGGAAGTTTTTCATGTAAATTTTTACCCATGTTAGTGTTTTCCTGCATATTTGTTTCTCCTTGTGTGTTGCTGTGTGTATTTTAAGCCCGTTGGGAATTTCTGGAAGCAAATACAACTCAGTCCGAGGCCTCTGTGGAGACGGGACACACACTGCTCCTTTTGTAGCAAGTGCACATTCATTCATCTTTTCTCAGCCTCTACTTCAGGGAGCTTTCCCGCCTACGTTTTGAGGATTCTGATCCTAAATCTTCTGCCTTATTTTACATGGAAGCAGCAGTACATTTCTCATGGGAGAAGCTTCAGAATCCCAGTCTTTTATTCAGTTGTGTGTCCAGGAGTCACTCTCTGGTTGGAGCTAAACCCTCCTTTGCTGTAGCACACTGTCTCTCACTGTTCTTTTTTTTTTTATTCCACCAGGCCACCTCTCTCGTTTGCCAGCAGCACTGCTGCCTCACAAAGGGGACAGAGAATGCGCTATGTAAAAAGCGGGGTAATGACTTTAAAATACATTACTACGTCATAGACAGACACTTGGAAAGTGTCCTGAACTGTAAATAAAAGCATTTCAATCTCGCATTTGCTCACTGAGCAGAGGAGAAATTCCACAGTAACTAAGTAAGCTGAGGTGGTGGAGCAACAACTACCTAAGCAGATGTCACTAGGACTGTGGTATGTTGGAGTGCTGAAGACACTGGCAACCTTTCTCTCTTTATTTCATCTGTTTTCTTACAAAGATGATCAGGGCAGATGAAGTAACCGGAGCTGCCTGCCTGTCTCTTTACAGCCTTCTACTGTAGAAGAACAGACGGAGGAGTCAGAGCACAGGGTGGAGTTGTTGGGACTTCATGAACAGTGGAGAGTAACTGTATAAATATGACGTGGCTATGTGAAATTAAACAGATGAGGATGACAATTTCCAGGAATTGCCCTAGAGTGGCTGTCTTAAATGTGATAACATAAAACATGGAAACACACTGACAGCAGTTTACCTCAGTACCAATTAAACAGTGAAGTCTGCTCGGGCTTATGTTAGCACCACTTCAAGCTTGTTATTATTTTTGTCTCCGTCCCTAGCCTTATCACTGTTCTCATGCAAGTTCCTGTCCTCTTCAGGACATTGCAAACCTACTGTATTGCATGCTCTTTCCTCCACCATTTGTTTGTCTTGTTCTGGGGTCGTCAATTCGCAGCTCTATGCGCTCTACAGCTGAGCTGAGCAACCATCTGTCTCCTTCAGGCCTTCAACAGATTACCTCCACGAAAGCCTAATGCACGATGTTTTATAGCCGAGTAATGTCGGCTTTACACAGGGATTTGAACCTCTAAGATGACCTTGAAACATGGCTGCTCTGTTGGCTAAGACACAGTCCTAACGGCTCATGATTTATCATGGGAGACTGTGTGGATAAGTCGAGCTGAAATGGTTGTACCTGTTTAAGGCCAACAGTTGAACTGGAGTTATGACGTGCAGAAAGGGGCATACAAAGACATTTAACATATAGTTCAGTTGCATTCTTCTCACCAGAAAGTATAAAAGTGCCTTTGGAATGCTGACATTAGTGTCTTTATATTGTGAACATAATTTTCTCTGGTGGTTATCAAACACAGGTGAGAACTTTCAGATTCAAATAAACTCATTTACACATGTTGCATGCACCCTAATCAGAACGTTGGCAAAATGTCTAGGTTTAAAATACTGTAAAAGATTTCCCACAGGAATGACAGTTCCCATCCAGTGATTGTCACAACGCCTCATTGTCCACTCTCTGACTAGCATTTGCAATATCCACTGTAATGCCACTGTAGAATGCTGTCTAGTTAAGAAACATGGTTTGTGTAGCAAGAGGAAATATTATGTCTACCAGTCTTAAAACAGATGTTTTAATTGCACACAGCATCTGTTGCTGCTCACAATGTGACAGCAAACAAACTGCTTTTCCTGTCGCTTTCTGTCCTACTGACGGATTCTCTGTCGCAAATTGACACTGCTCCATATGTGTGTGTGTGTGTGTGTGTGTGTGTGTGTGTGTGTGTGTGCGCGCGCGCGTATGCATCCACATGTGTTGATTTGGCCCTACAGACAGAGTTGGCCTGTTCTCTGTCACTCTCTCCCCAGCCAGAGGGCCTTCTGTTCCACCGTTGTGCTGGAATACTTTCTGGGACATCCAGCTGGAGGCTCCAGGACGGGGGCCCAACTATCAGTCAGACTCATGGCCTAGCTCCCCTTCAGCATGCTTGGTTGAGGAGAGACTCAGGGGTGGCTGTTGGGAGGGTAGTCGTCCCTGTCTATTCTCTGATGGGACCTGACAGTAGCCTGTAGACTGTCAACGCATTCCTGCACAGCTGCTTTTAAATCACAAATGGAATGGTTGTAGTGGGGTTTCTGTGTGTGTGTGTGTGTGTGTGTGTGTCGGCTGAAGCACAAGTGTGTGACTGTGTTCGTCTGCTTGCGCATGTCTGAAAGTGTGTGCCATGTGTATAAATGATTCCTTCTCTGCTCCACATATCAGTTTTTGAGTGATGAAGTGTTTGTCTGTGTGTAAATGAGTAAACGTTAACACACGAGTCAGGTCTACTTTCCATTTTAGTAACTCTCCAGAGATACAGCTTTGTCTCTCAACATTGTGCAGTTGCGGTTCTGAGGCTGATAAGAAAATGTTAAGCCAATTTAACCAGACTGCTGAAATGATTTGGAATCCTCTTCAGGCCACTAGCGCATAACAAACACATGGGGGAAAGCTGGAGTGTTTGTACAGTGGCTAAGCGAGCTGAAATACTAAGAAGCACTTTGTTGTGTTAAGGTGTCTGTGCTTTTGCAGTTTGAAAGTGTGATTGCTTGTAAGTATAAGATGGTGTGGATGGAGGTTGAACCTGTTTTCATACATGTGTGTTTGAAGGAGTGCACATGGGTTTTTGTGTGCACACTTTGCTCACACGTGTGTGTTTGCTCATGGAGGCCACGCTGTGGCCTCTGCTTCCCAACACTGATCTCCTTCCTCTCTCTCTCTCTCTCACTTACTGATGAACACAATCTGTCCTTTCAGATCCATGAACGGCTGCAGCACTATGAAGAGAGCAAACCCGCCCCCATCCTGGACAGCGCTTCAGCTCTGGCTCATGAAGTAAGTTCAAATGAAAGGAAAAGACTATATAAAGTGTTTTCACACCTATTGTTGGTTTTGCTCTGGTCCGAATCAGTTGATGAGTTTGTAAACTTGGTGTGTTCCCTGTGGTTCAGTTTCTTTTCACACAGACAAAAATCCAAGCAAACCAAAATGCATCACTACAAACCACGTGAGAACCTTCTCTCTGCTTGTTGGTCCGAAGTGTCCGGGGCGGGAGCAAGAAAGTAAATACAGGAAGAATGAGGAAGATGATAATCTGTTCTTAGATTTACTGCTCTTTTCGATTCTGCCTTTGGCAGCGATGTACTTACTTATAGCACTTGTGATTCATCATCAGCTCTTACAAGTTTGATGAGACGTGTTTTCGATCATGGTTCTAAGCACTTTATGTAAAGCTCTTATTTGGAAGTCGCTTTGGATAAAAGCTTCTGCTAAATGCCTAAATGTAATGTGATTATAATGTTCTGAACTAGTGCATATTTCTGTGAGAGAAACATTGCTTGTTCATTCTCCAGTTAGCTGCTACTACTAGAAACAGTTTGCTTGCTCTGCTGCATCCCAGAATACAAAGCACACCTGCCTCCAGGAGCCGTTTAGCTCAAACTTGCGGAGTATACTACACAGATGGGGCATATCGAGGTCAGATCACGTTCCTATCACAAACAGACCACCTCCTCTAAAGGGTCTTGGTGTGGTTGTTTTGGCCCACTCACCTTGGTTTCTTTTAACCGAACCAAACAGGTTAGGTGAAAACGCCCTTAGTAAAGTGTTGGGCCTCCATGCTCCTCCAAAACAGTTTCAATGCCCCATGGCACAGATTATTAAAGTCTCTGGAACTCTACTGGAGGGAGTTTCACTGCTCCTCTGTTTTATGCAGGACTCTGCATTTGTTTCTCTACTCATTTATCTAGAGCAGGGGTCTCAAACTCAACTTATCTGGGGGCCACTGGAGTTAGAGTCTGGGTGAGGCTGGGCCGCATCAAGTATTCTCCAAAAAAAGGTTCTCCTCCCTGTCATTGATGGCGCTCCGTTGGTTGTTATTCCAGCAAAATTCTTCTATAGTAAGCCGGTGTCGTGCCAAGTTAAGTCCCCCCTGCCAGATCCATCTGTGTATTATAGAGGGGGGATACTTTTTCTGGCAGCCAGGCTGCCACATAAAGTATCCCCCCTCTATAACATTGGCTAGGAAAGAGGAAACCTCTTCAAAATC
>JAVQJD010018059.1:0-16761 GCA_036023655.1 Nannoperca australis | reverse complement strand
CGTGGGAAAAACGAATCTCATACATTGTGGCGCAATGCGCATGTGCAGCCAAATGAACGACTTACTCAGTCTCTGAGAGGAGTAGTTCATATTAGGTCATAGGAAAGGAGTAGTTCATTGAACTACTTACTCATGAACTACACATCACTACTTATCTTATCTAATCAAGCTGCCTGAGGCAGATGTCACATACTGTATCCTACCATAGAGAATATTACAAGTTATTAAAGATCTGTAGATTTTCTTTGCTACTTTGTAAAAGTGATTATAAATAACCATTATGAACGTAATTAAAAATTAAAAAATTCTGTTTTGAAAAATGCCAGTTAATGTATGTACTATAATTCAAGCTTGACAAGATCACGGTTCAGCATATACTTTCATATTAATACTGACATAAAATATTTATCTCTTTCAAGGTGGGAAAACAATTTTGAAACCATAATGCATCAAACTGTACAAAATTGCAGATTCTTTTTCTTTCTCCACTGACATTTGCAATAATAATAATCACAATCACGTCTTGGCATTTGGAAATGTGAATCTTAACTCCCCTCTTAGATCTACTGGGGAAGAATTGCTTGGCGGATGCTTTTCTATCCTCTTTTGGCTCAGGCAGCCTGACATTGAACATCTGAGCGACTAAGCTCAAGCAGCCAACACAGCATGCACTCCCAGTTCACTGCTGAGGCTTCTGGAAACAACATTCACTTCCATTTCTCGAGAAGACCAGGACTGATTACTGAGTTGTAAACTTCATTTATAAATGTAATGTAGAATTGTCTTTGATTGGTGTGAATACAATTTTGTCCTTTAAAGAAGTAGTATTCCTTGACCTTTGGGGGGATTTTCATTCCTTGTTTTGCACAGTATCAATTCTATTTCATTTTAAAGCTGTATTACTATAATTATTAATATTATTATTATTTCACCACTTTTGGACAGCAAAACAAGATGTAAAAACAATTTTGACCTCATAAAGTTGTGATGGTGAACAATAATTGCACATGAAGCATTCATTTGGAGGTGTATTTCTGAATGTAACACAAGTCCAATAATCACTTTCCTTTTGCTCTTTATTTTTGTGGGTGGCCAACAAAGTCCTGAGAGAAATATCTGTCTGTTTACTGGCTAAACACTCTATTATGTTTACTAGCTAGTTGCTAACTTTGACTGTTAGCAACTTATCAGAGCTACACATATTGATAATTGCAGCTTTAACCTCAAAAAGGCAAATTTCAGTTGCAATAAGTGATTTAGATGTTCACACAACTAGGGGGAAAAAAGTATTAGTGCAAGTACACCCTCCAGTGTGTCTCTGGTGGCACAAATCTCCATATTTATATCTCCCACAAAACGAAACTTTTAATTTAAATTATTTTTTCAGTTTTTGAAAAACTTTACAAGAGTGGAGCAACAACAAAGATAACATCTTTAGCTTTCCTTTATCTTAAACAGTATGATTAGCATCCAAATGGCATCAAGCCAGGTCCTGACATCCTAACTACAAAGGACTGCTTCAGAAGAAGAGGGGGCCATCCTTGAGCCATCATTATAGGCTATGTTCTGTTTTACACATTTAGAAAAGATGCTGAATGAGGGCTACATAATTAAAATGCATTCAGCAGAATAGTTTCTCCTCCCTAAAGCTGCATCATTTAGCAACTAGAATGCTGCACTGAGATTTGCTTTTCTAAACCGCTAAAAGAAGTGCGTGCTCTGCAGCTAAAGGCATTCACCTGGCCTGAACCCCCTCCATGTATTATTTTTTAGGAGTGTGACACGCATTTAAAGCATCAGTCCAAGGGCTACAGCATTTTCACTTAGTCCACACTGTTCTCAAGAGTCTCTCCCAGGAGCTCCTTCTTCGATCCGGCTCCTTTTTGCTTCGACTTCAGTGACGGAGCTGTGATAACATGCAGCGGGTGCAGAAGCAGCCAAACTTGGCATGAAAGTCAGTCTGAGATGTGTCTAACAGGAAGAGGAGCTGTAGATTCAGCTCTCTTCACTGGCATCTACCAATAACAAAGGCACAACACACACCAGCTCTGAATCTGTCTTTGGTATTTCGAGCAATCATTTGAACAAAAGAAAACAACCTACAGCCTCTACCTCCCTGGTTTCATTCGCAGAATTTCACAGTGAAATTATGTTTTAGGGTAAAGTTTTTGCCTCTTTTTTCTTTCTTGGAGTTAACTTTTCATGACCTTTGTTTTAGCCTGTTGATATAGAAAATCTTTGGGCCTCGGAGAAAGCACATTATGATGCTACTGAATATTGTGTATGTGTGTGTATTTGTTTCTGCAAACAAAAGACCACATATTCTCAAGAGGACAGAAAACTGACAAAAAGCCTTGAAAGTCCAAACATTGCTTCTTTGTGCCTTCTCAAAAAGGCTAGAGTTAGTGTCAATAAGGTTGAAAGGATTGGGTTAGGGATGCTACATAAGTTTTATAGTGAGAAGTTCATAACCCTGTCTCTTGGCCATTCGATTGGAACACTTTAATGTACAGCACGTAAAGTAGTCATTATGAGATTAGCATTATCTTAGTATGAAAAGAAACATTTCACTTATCCTTAATCTATATGTTATCCAGATCTATAGATCTGCAAAGAAATATGTGGCAAGAGGATTGGCACTAAAATCTTTTATGGTTCTTTGATAGCTCAGTTCATATGCATGCTAGTACTTAAGCATACGGTAAATCTGTAACTGCAGGGGATTAACACTTCAATATGCAAAGAAACATTTCACAAATCCAGAGGTTAGGTGTTTTTCAGTAGATAGCCTGCTGTTGTAAATCATCAGATTTAAAGCTGCAGGCCAAAATAAAAATCAAATAAATATTTTTATTACAAAAAAAACAAAAACACAGATATAGTTTAAGCCTTGCAATTTGACATGTTTAAAATGTAAGAACCTATACTGAAGGAGAAAGATTAAGACCTGTCCACCAGGTGAACTGAGAGTTTTATCACCATTTCAGAAATAATCTCTGTCCATACTACATGCCTGAAAACGCATAGCACAATGACCACTTATGTGAACTGGGCATGCACATGCCGGTGTAAACAGGAAGCAGACTGTCTCCTCTGCGCTTGGTTGCTTTTAGTTGGAGAAAAATACTAGGAACGAAGATCAGCAACGGAGAAAAGTAAGACCAGAGATTTCTTAAAAGGCGTCATTTTAGGGATTCAAAAACACTGGAATAGTGTGTACGCTAGGCACAAACGTAGCAAAAGTTATGTTTTAAAACAAAAACCTATTAATGTGGATGTAGCCTGAATGTAAAGATCAAATACTGTAATAACAGTAAATAGAGATGGGTTAGAAATAAAAGGAAAAACCAATATAAGGTGTCTTAGTAAGGTGTCAGGCCAACACAAGCCTTCAAAACTGCTTTAGCGCTGCTCATCATAGATTCTTCAAGTCAGTACTGGAGGGATAAAAGCTGTTTCAAAATATCACTTGGTGTTTTGATAATGTTTGAGAGGAGCTCTCTAAAATCTGCCACAGGTGTTCATCTAGGTCAAGATCTGGTGACTGTGAGGGCCAAGGTATGTGACTCATATCGTTTTCACACTCATCAAACCATTCATTGACCCCTCATGCCTTGTGGATGGAGGCTTTGTTATTCTAGAAGAGACCACTTCTATCAGGATAGAAATGTTTCATAATATGGCAAAAAAATGATAACTGAGAATAGCTTTGTATTGACTTGCAGTGACCTTACCCAACCTATCCCAGTAAAATGCTCCCACAGCAGAACAGAGTCATCATCCTCATTGTGAGGGTCAAGTTCAGGCCTGTTCCATTCTGTCAGGATACTCCACACATGCACTCAGCTACTTGTTGAAAATATGGTGAAGGATGACTCATCCGACCATCTCCCCTTTTCTTCCACAGTTTGTACCGCTGAACTGTCAAATCTGCATCCATCTTTATTGGATGTATAGGGTGTTACTTCTTCACTTCTCAGGCAAATAGTTTTAATGTGTGCCCCCTTCTTTAGTGCTGCATTCAAGAAGACAAAAAAACTGTTAATAATGTTTACCATCACCCATCTATATGTAACAAAAATAATATTTCAAAAGCAAAGATTGTTTGCCACAAAAAAATCACAATGCTAAATGAACATGACTTATTTTAATACATATGTGGCTTAACTATTGAGTCTTCAAAGTGCACATTTGTTCACTTTTAAGTTAACTTACAGCTGCTAAAAGAGCTGTCTACAGAAATAGAGGTACACATGGTGTTTTGTAGAAGCTAATGTAGGCAGTGAATGTCCTCGCAAATACAGCAAAACAAGCCTGTGTGTGTGTGTGTGTGTGTACTGTATCTTTAAACATTTGTCAATGTACGTTCCACGGAGCTTGAAAAACCAGGCACTGGCACTGACCTGGTCACAGCCCTGAAAGAGACGGCCCCTCGCTCTCTTCAGGGACCGTAGTCACAGCTGGTGTGGCTCCACCGGCATTCACACTCCAATGATTATCCACTCGGGGGTCATTGTGCTCCACATCTCTCCCCTGGCCCAGCAGTCGGTCACGGTCGCAGCTGGTCACACATGGGTGACTCAGGGCTCTGCGGTGTTGATAAGCATGCTGCTGTGGAGGTGCTGATGAGGTGAAGGGTACTTGTGAGTTTCACTTTGGCTTTGAATAGAGAAGAAGAAGTGTACCGTGTGCGATTGTGTCACGCAAGCTGCAAGTGCATCTTTTGATGTGTTTTATTATGGAACACTCTAAATAATTTAACTGATGGTTGTCAAAAAGCTGTTCACCAATACCGGTGATTACTGCGTTGAAATTTCTGGCTTTCAGATCCAATACTTGTACTCCATGATATTAAGTCGTGGAGCCATTCACAGATATTATGCGACAGCTTAATAAAGATGCCAAACTCCCTTGAACCTACACCCAGAGACCACGCCTCCTCCTCTGACTCATTCATTTCAAGAAGGGGGTTATAGGTTCTCGTCTGGGTGTGGTGGCGGCCACCTGCTCCTCCTATCTTAATCGCTGAATTGATTTCATTACTGGAATAATTGGAATGCTTCAATAAGTCTGTAGGAATTCGAACCATGTGAAGGGCCGGTGTTGATAGTTCACTGTCCATTCTTTTGCAGGCTGCTGAAGGATTTCTACATAAAGTTGGTTCATTTAGGAGAGGAAACTCTACAGTCCATGCAATTAGAGAGAAGTCCGATGAGGAGAAAAGATAAAGAGGATTTACATAAGCAACTTCTTAAAAAACCCAGGCCTAAAGCATAAAGCAGTAAGAAAACTTCCTAAACACAATTAGGTAAACCATTATTTAACTGTGATGGTTTGTGCTTTAAATGTTTACACCTGCTTGATAAATTCGTTCTGAACTTAACTCTTGAGTTTTGTTGAGCTGGCTTTACATCCTTCAGACCATACTACTGTTTATGTAAAGAAAAAAAAAAAAGAAAAGAATCTATATAACAATGTGGAAATTACCACAACGCATTGTTATTATTCTGTGTTTTATATGTTATAAGAGCTATGCATGCATGTAAAAGCATGTATAGCCATTACATTATGACATGGACCCCACTAGACCTTCAAAGGTGTGCTGTGGTATCTGGCACCAAGACCCAGTTGTCCTTGTCAAAGTCGCTCCCATCCTTACCCTTGCCCATTTTTCCTGCTTACAACTCATCAACTTCAAGGACAAAAGGTTCACCTGCTGCCTAATATATCCCACTGACAGGTGCCATTATATATATATATAAGATAATCAATGTTTTTTACTTCAGCTGTCACTGATCATAACGTTACGACTATTCGGTGTATATTTGCATGAACATGTGGCTCAGTCTATCATTACTCAGATCTGAGGTTCCCTCCATAATTCTGAATGAGACACTAACATCTGTCAATGTGCAGTTATCTGAAATCCATGTTTTGCATAGCAGTTCTGCAGCTAATTGCATTCACTGTATTTTTACTTTTGCAACATGTATTTTTTGCTAATATCAAGTCAAAATCTGTCCCTTTTTTAAGTTCAGTGTTGTGCATAGCACATCGTTAAAGAATATGCTACGCCTTTGGTGGTTGCCTCCTGTAATTGTCATTTGCTCACTGGCTGGAAAAAGATGTAAATCATGAGAGCCAAGCCATCGTACACACACACACACACACACACACACACACACACACACACAAAGTGTGACATGTTTATATTAATAATTGCAGTCTCATTGTTAGAGTTTAAAATATATGCTTTTGGAACACAGCACTGCTTCCCAGAAAAGCGCCTGGCTGCGAGAAATCAGCAACTCTGGGAAGAAAGTTCGAAAAATAACAAGGACGTTGGTTGTTGAAGAAAACAATGCAGAAACAATTAAGGTGGTTTGTGCCACTGTCAGAATCTACCACTACGTTTGCCCATTTCTTTATGAATTCATGCACAAGCAAGAACAATGCTATGGAAGGTAAAGTGATTTTCAAAAGTGACTAGAGGGTAATAGTTGCTGCCGAGTGTACTGTAAACTGGGATAATTTAAAGGGGAAAAAAATGGCCTGTCAACACTTTTAAGTGAAAGTGATAAACCTGCGACCAGAGGGCTGTTCCACAAATGTTATCAGTAAACACAAGCTTATGTCAGTAGGCCAGGTTTATTTTCAGAAAATGGGCTTCCAGGAGGCAACTTTTAATAAACTGAAGCTGAAAACATTGCTTCTAGTCTATCTTAATCTGTGTTACAGTTGTCCGACACAGCTGGAGAGTGGCATTTAATCACATTCCTTTTTATGATACTGCAGATGGCTCCCAAAGCTCCAAAATATAAATCTCTAGGCTACTACCTCCTCTTTTCTCTTTGTGTTGGTGCCTCTGCTTGGGCAGCTGTCCTGTAATAGCAGGGAAAGTGTAAAGCCTCTCCTAAACCCACAAATTGATATCACCTATGTGTTGAATTATAAGTGTCAATGCAACAGCACTTGAAGGCTCAAGGGCTGAAATAAATGTTTTAAATATAACCTGTGGTAGAGGCGTTCCTGTAGCTGGGACAATAAGACTCACATTTTATTGGTAATTAGTTACCTGGCACGTTTGTTATTTACTCTACTACTACTGTACATAAGTAAAATAGTAAAGTTATTCTAAATCAGAGCTATAAACTACTATCTGTAGTGTTTTAGTCTTTTTTTATTGATAACAATTTTGGTGTATTTTACAATAGGAAAAGAGAGAAAAAACATTAACACCATGGGAACCAAGTAGTTTATACATTTCTTGGTGTGCTGAATATGTGTCCATATGGTCCCTGGAGTCTTTGCCTGCAGTAAAAGTGATCCATTTCTCAAATTTCTGGGGATGGTCCTCCCCACATATCCCCTCCACCCATTGTTTAAGACTGGGAGGATCCTTTTTATACTAGTTTTTGCTATCAAATTCTTTTGCAGGCAACCAGTGGAGATACAGTCATTTCTTAACACAACGTCTGTTATCAATCCAAGATACAATATCTTACAGCCCTTTTTATAAAATGTCTCTAAGGATTCTCCCAAAATAAAGTCCTATTTTCACAGAACCGGAACATGTAGGAATGATTAGCACTCACATGCTCACTCAATCTCCTCAACATTGTTATTATAATGTTACAAATAGTGGGTTATTTCCTCAAATAGAGACTTAAGACTACAGAAAATGTGCATTACAGGCTCAAAACCTCCACGTGAAAGCACTCATGTAAAATAGAGACTCTGACAGCAAGATTGCAGGCAGTCTCTTGTGAGGAAAGGTCCAGACGTGTAGATGAAGAGAGCCTGAATGTGCACCCAACCTAAGTGTCATATAAATACAATTAAAGAAATAGAAACACTGAAAAAATTCAACATTTTGTGGCCACAGCTTACTACTACTGTAGTCTGAAAGATATTTATCCCACAGCATTTCCATTATGTGAAGTCTATTACAGTATGTCCCTTGTACACATCAAGTACTATATTCCAGAAATGGCAGCACTGAGTGAGTGCTTTGTTATCTGCTCTAACAGACAGAGAAAGAGAAAGAAACTATCTCACTAAACAAATAGGGTACTTTAATAGGGTTCTATCACTCTCTAAATTTGTATAATTTCATAATGCATGTCAGTTTATAATTTTAAAATTAGATTACATGTTACTATCATTTGGGGGAAGTGCCCATTTAAAGATTGTATTAATGCATTTATGCTGCATTAGCCAATTCACTGTGTGGAGAAATTTAAAAGGCAACAGAGGAAGAAGACCAACAACAGATCCAAGCTCAGAATGTAACAATTTAATTTTGCTGACTGAGTTCACAGGACAACTTTCTGTTCATGTCCATGCCCTTCCCTTCTATTGTCAGAGGTGAAAAATACTGGCCTCTGTGAGCAGCTGCTTCCCTAAGCTACTAAACTCAATGTATATGAGTAGTAAACCTCATCAGTGTGTATTATGGAACAGTATGGATCTTTACAGATCTGAGCGTTTTGAGGAAAGCTACTAATATTCTGATTGTAATTTAAATTGCATTATTTTCTATAAATTCATTTACAAGCCTGTAAGAACTAAGATACACTTGGATCAAGCATTATCACCAATTTGTATTGTTTTGCACATGAATACAGTTACTAGATGTTTTCATGACCAAAGACTTTGTTAGAGGTATACATTCAAAAGTCCGGTAATACAAACAGCTGCATAGTTGCACAGTTATGGTGTTGTTGCTGCTTGAGCTAATGTTAACTACACTCAATGACAGGAGAAGCTACTTCAAAACCTGGAGACTGAAGATCTAAATTCAGAACCTTTAAGGCTCAAAATGCTGAAATGATGTGCTTGAAAGTTTAGTGGAAGATTCTGACAGCTCTGTTTTTTGTCTTTTAAACGTTATAAAAATAGACGTGTGTCAAACACCTACATTGTTTATGTATATAAAAAACTTGCTATTCTTTTTTCAATAGCATGAAGACATAACTTACATTTTACAGTGTATACCACAAATATTACCTTAGTGGTATACTAAACATTACTGAAAATGATTCACATATGATCATAACATTCAGACGGCATAATACTTATTCATACCAGCTGCATAGTTGCCCACTTATGGTAATAATACTGTTGACAGCTTTAACAATACACTGTTCTGCTTAAACTAACGTAACATAGTTAGTTAGTAAACTACGTTGAAGCCTCATATTCTGTTCCTGATTCAGAGCTTTTAAGGTGAAGATTACCATGATGTGCATGATAGTTTAATTATAGCTAGTTGGTACCAAGTTGGTACTACTAGCTAGCAAACTGCCCAAAGGTAACAAGAAGCAAACAACGAAATTATACCATGTGGGGTGTCATCTCTGACCAAATGTAACAAGTAAAGATCATGGATACTAGACTCAAGGATGGTGCCCATTCACTTGAGTAAAAAATGTGTATAAGACCTTGGCCCATAGACATTGGGATGGTGTCACAAACTTTAAAATTGCTTTTCAGGGCTCTGAGAAAGTTTTACAAATATAAAACTTTCATGATGTCTTTTTTGTTGTATGTCTGACTACATCGTCTGGTCACTGTTGTCATTTTAGCTAGTGAAATCAATGGTCGCTGGCTTAATTATGTACATTATTATTCAAATTGTGGCTCCTGCGATTTGAAAATTGCACAAAAATCACAATTACTTATCACACGGAGAATGATTGATTGTTCAGTGTAAAGTGTAAATGCCCTGTTTACCCGAAATGGTTTCTTTTTTACAGTGTTTGGGACATTTTGGACATTTGTGCTGTGTGGCTTACAGGTCGGACTCATTTTAACAATACACAATAATTGAAAACAGAAAGAAATGAGACAATAATTTCGAATCTCTCCAAAATCAGCACAGTATTGTTTCTTTTAACTATCAATTCTCTGTGTTCGCTGTTAACATGTTTAACACCTGTAGTGGCATTGACCCTTTCTGTTTTAAGGTGGACTGCTCATTAAGGTGAATGACGTGCTGCTGTATGAACTTGAACAAACAGTGCTTCTTCTCCTGTCACTGTGAAATTGCTATGGCACATGCTATGCAGTATATTGTTGTGGTCTGATGACAAACACATATCTACAGTTTGTCCAGTTTTACTATTTATATAATAATATAATATAATATATCACAGTTTCTGTGAGAATAAGATACAAGTAATAGATACACAGGGTGTTAAGCTATAAAATTAATATTCAGTCAATGAAATGAAAGAATATCCCTTATTATAAACCCAGCTGAAGCTACGGTTCTCTCCTGGCTAATCCCTTAGACACACTCCTCATTTGACTCAGATGAAAGGCAAATGAGGTATCATTAACAAGGCAACAAATTGTAGCACAAAGCTCAAGTACAGCTCGCTGCAACACAGACCCCTACCCTCTCTGAGGGAAAATTCCAACCCACAGCCAGGATTATGGATATCAGTTTTTCCTGTAAACACCATTGGATCTCTAATGCAAGACATCCTTTGGGAAATGCAGATCTTTGTGTGTCCGTATTTGTTGATGAGTACTGTACAACTGCTGGAAATGTGCCTTACACATAAAGAATTAATTCGGAATGCAAGCAGGTTAGGGCTATAGAGGATAAGCCTTTATAGAAGCGCGTGTTATGCTGTTCCTATTTATCTTAATGGGTGGAACCCTTAGGGGAAAGATTTACAGGGCTTCCCTGCAGCAGCTACTGCTACGGAGAGGGTGTGAGCCGTGACACCAATGTGGTGAGGAATTCAGTGCATAGAACAGATATAAAGACTGATAACTTAACACCAGCTCAGGTGGTATGGTGTCATCAATGGTCCATGTAGTAATGAGAGAAACAGTTTGAAGTGAGTGTGGTGTGTCATTTCTTCCTAGTTGTGTGTGAATTACCCTCAGGGTACGATGGGGCAGAGCAGTGTATTCACAGGATGTGTGCAGATACCTATTCTCCCATATAACCAGATAATGCGACCTTTTACTGAACATTCCTGGCTCCACGTAGCAAAAGTAACTGTCTGAAGAATTTGAACTTCAACAGCCACAAGATGATGTTAGTTAACTGCACACAGCACAATGGTTATATACTGTACGGAGGCCAGTCTATGATGCTTTATAGAGAAAACAAAAAAGGACAAGAGGAGCCAGTGTGGATTTCAGGACAAATCCTGCTGTTGTTTCATAGTTGTGAGGGCATGCATTAAAGGCCTGTGGTAGAAGAAATTCTAAATTTGCGTGGATTCATTGTTCCACTTTGGTATTCAAGGTGTTAAGCCTTCATAAACATTATGTCACATTAAACAACCATTAACATGAATTTGCTTGTTTTAGGCCAATAACCAAAAATGTTGGACCCTTTACCTAGCATTTTAGATTATGTTTTAGATTGATTTCCAACATTTCAGGCAGCCAACTAGTATTTTTTGCTAGGAAAATCAAAGAGATTTGAAACCTGCTTGATATAGGCAAACCACATAAATAAACAACTGACCATCAAAAATTTGTTTCAAAGCCCCTCCTGCCCTCACAGATGCCTGGACCCAGACACCTACCAGTACTCTGGTGGAACACTACCTGTGTTGGTTTAGTTTGAATAAACCCAAACATATGTCGTGCCTTGTATGTCGGCTCCGCCACCAGTGAATGAGATTGCAATAATCGTAAAGGATTTTGTCCTTAAATGTAAGATAGCACTATATAAGTGCAATTATCTTAGATTGGATCTTAGCTGGGTCCAGTAAAGAGAAGAAGTTCCCAGGCAACATGTTTGTACACTGTGAGATCACTGTTGGGTGTAGTTTCCGGTACAACAGACCACACCGCTGACCACACCCAATCATCACAGATCCGGGGTGTGTTCAAGATGCAACAGACAAAAGAAAGCACATATGCAGCAAAAACTCAGCACAAATTCCACTTGACAAACTCACAGAGATGAGATGAAAAAGGACAGAGACTGGAGGAAAATAATAAAAAAAAACTGGAGTTTCTGATGAGTTCTGAACACAAACACACAGGCAGACTCCCACACACGTTTGGTGCGTCTTTTGCTAGCTGTAGTTTACAGACATTACAGCTAATGTCTGTAAAGTTGGTACATTGTCTGTTTGGGGCGAATAAACACAATCCAGGCACCATATTGGTGCGAACACCTTCTGTCTGAACATACGTTTACAACTTTCAGCAAGAAAGAGCATGAGTGGTAAAGTCTCTGCATGTCAGCCCTGTGATTGACTAGCGACCTGTCCAGGGAGTACCCCGCTTCTTGCCCAGTGTCAGCTGGGATCTGCTCTTGCCCCCCTCAACCTTCTAAGGACAAGCGGTTATAGAGAACGGATGCCTGGACGGAATAAAACAATTTTCAGTAAGCTTAAAAATTGTAATTTGCGATATAAAATATACATAATTTTCAGTTAATGGGCTAAAACATACTTTATCACCGGTATGTTATGACTAGGTGAACAAAAATTTCTAAATCAACATGAAATTTGTGAAGGCAGATTTAAACACAGAATTTTGATGACAGACTTTAGCTCTTAATTATGGCGTGCCAAGAAAGAAATCTAACATATCATCTTTAATTCAGTCTTGTCATGAACTGGAGAGCTGGAGGCACAGTCTACACTTGCCATGTGCCTTTTCCTGTTTGAAATGATTCTAAGTATTTGTCAAAAAGTGATAGAGTTGGATATCATAAAGATGCTGGCTTTGTGTAATTACTCTTTTACCACAAGGATAGGAATGTTTTGCCAAAATCAATATGATTATGGTGATGCAAACACTCTTTGCCTGCAGCAGAAAGAATGGATTTGTAAAGGATAAATTTCTCTTTTTTCCCATACAGCAGAAAAACAAACACTGTAACGGAAGGTCAATAGAAAATTCACACTACTTTAAATTGTGTTCCAGCAGTGAGAGTAACACAACTGTTAAAAAGTCCATGCATCACATACAGCTAGAAAAACATGCCCCGGGGCTGGAAAACACATTAACCCATAATAGATCACAAATAAAGAATGATAACCCACTTAATGGTCCACACTTGCCTGGGCAGCGGAGGCTGCAGTCTGAGAAAATGGGTTAAAAAGAGGCTTTGTCTTGTTGATGACAGCTATGTTGTTTACTGCCAGGCAAAGCCATTTATTAAAAAGGTAATGTCATGTTCATGTCTAAGTGGTGTGGTTTAATAATGTAGAGCCATGTTCAGGTGAGAGGAAGGTTCATGAGGTTAACCATTATTTCTCATTTCAGCTCTCATCCGTTCATGCACACTTGAATTAAATAGCAGTTTAATTTCTTTGTTGACTTTGCTGTCCAGCTGACCTTTATGTCTAAGTACAAAAAACCTACACTGATCCTGTTTTAACATTACGACCATAGACAGAGTGGATTTAATGATGCCTAATCTTCATCTTGTTTCTAATTGAGAAGAATTGGCAGTGGTAGAAGGAATATTCAGATAATTTAATTAAGTAAAAATATTACTATCTACACTGTAAAAGTACATAAACATTTTACTTAAAGGTTGGTTAGGTTCTTTTGGCTTATTGGGAAAAATGCCCATTTAACCATGCAGCATATTGTATTTGAAGTATTCTGAGACTGTCTGCTGCCGGTCAAAGTTGTGGGTTTGGTGGAGTGATACGTTTTGCATAGGTTGCATAGATTCTGCTGTTATCAACCCAATTTACCTAAAGTGTGTTTAAGGTGGAGCTAATTTTAACTACTTCAAATGTTGCTTGATAGTTAAGACTGTAGTAATTCATCACATTGTATTAGTTGATCACATGTTGTGTATTAAATCTGAATCCGCCAAGTAAGCAGTTATAAGCTGGCAGATAAATGTAGTGGATTTTGCCTTTGAAATTTACTACAAGTTGAGCAAAAGTATAAAGTTGCATACAATTAAAAAGTCCAAACAACTTAAATACTGTACTTAAGCACAATTGTACTTGACTATTTTAATTTCCTGCCTTTATATTTCTACTCCACTACATTTTTGTAATTGTGGCCAAGCTAGTTTCACAGGGAGCAACAGAAAAGTAGATTTCCTTTGGGAGTTTTGTCCTACTTTCCCTCCCATTTTTCCTTTGAAATTCCCACAGAAATTACTCTGTTTCAGCGTTTGACATTATGTTCAACTGTATGATACCTCAAGGCTTAAACACCAGAGAGTGCTTAACAACAATGGTGAGGTGGCTTGTGTAGTGATGGAATCGTTCATTAGTTAATAGTTAATATGTGCAGGGGAGCCACAAATTGACGATGATTAAAGAAGTACCTAGAGTAGAGAGCTGTAGATGAGAGACGTATGAAAGCAAGGGGTGAAAAGGCTAGCGGGTCACCTGACTCATGTGACTTTGAATAGTTTCAAGTGGGAGATGTAGATCACAGCAGGAATTACCAGCAAACAGTGATTTTAAACTACTTGCACAGCCTTGCAAACTAGTTTTGTATATTGTAAATACATATTTTATGTTTGAAATATTAATTATTTTTATTATTAAATGTATAATTATGGAAGACACAAATTAGATCACAGTGAAACATTACTGTTTGTTTACTACTATCACACCCCATTTAATCTTGCTGACTTTCAGATACCAATATGAATAAGTGATCCATCCATTTAATTGTGCAGGTGTGCATTAATGTGAATAGCCTGCATGGAAGTCCTTATATATTCACTCAGGTATACTTGATTACATTTCAACTTGTCCATTCTATCAGGAGTATACTCAGGCAAACAGAAGCTGAGGACGGCCATGCTTGCTATCATTGTTGACGCGGACGGAATGTTATCTCTAACAGAAATGTCTGCCTGGAGCTTGATTGAAGGAGAGTCTGATGCCATGATCAATAATGGGTACAACTTGATCTGACATTTTCAGCTTAAATCTGCATGCTGGCATGGCACTCCTGATCTCTGGTAAACATTATAAGTAACCTAATAAGGGAAAATGGCCTTTTAATTTCTCGTGATAACAGGTTGATTATCTCGAGATAACAAAGTTTGTTATGTCAAAATAATGAATAACATGAATAAGATAACAAAATAATTAACTTGTGATTTTGAGACAATGGCATAAAAACAAATTGAAAGTACTGCCATTCTCTGCTTCCTTAGAGGGAAACAGGAATTAACTGAAATAACTAGAATGTTAGTAATTCTTAAAACATGGTTAATCACATTGTCAGAGGTACAAGTGGTACCTTGTTTTCTCTGTGACTCTCAGGGAATGTATATCAGGCAACAGATTGAACTGTCTTCGAAGTGCTATCCAAAAAAGGGATTGATCTTTGTGATTGTGCGGATTTCCTCTATCTCATTCATCTTCCAAATCCAAACAGTGTCTTAAATCGTATACACCTTCTGCAGCAAGCAACAGCGTCACTTCTGCAGTATTTGTTGCTTCCGTTCTGGCATTCAAAAGCCCCTTTTCAGTTGTCTATCCAAGTGCAACATGAGTCTGCTGTGGCAGCTTTGGGAAAAGTGCCACCATATGTTCCTGCAGATTTATTGAGAAACTGTAAAATACTGCCATGTTGTCCACTATTGGGGTGAAAGTTAGGAAGACAGAAACATCCTGGAAAAGATGAAGCAGTTACTGAAAATTGCTGACGTTGGCGTCAGTAGAGTAGGTTCAGTAGAAGAAAAATGTGTCGTGGGCACACAGGGAATGATTAGTTACTCCAGAATGTGCATTATATATTTATTTATGTATTTATTATTATGGGCGCACTCCTCGTGGATACTGTGTCACATTAACGGCCTACTTAGGTTCTTTACAGTAATGCATCTTGTGAGTCCACTGATCTAGTCCCACTAACCGACACTGTGTTAAAGAAAGACTAAACGTCCACCCTAGTTTGAAACTGTGATGCTCATTGCACACCAAAAAGAGAGAATGGTTGGAGGATTTTGCAAAATTTCAAATATTACATTTAACCTATGTTTGACAGTGGTGCCTAAATTGAAAATCCTATAAAATAGCTGTTTTGAGGCATTTCCGACTCAGCTTGTTAGCTTTGTGTTATTAGACTTGGCTCAGTTTTTAATCAGCCAGTCCCTGTTCAGACTGACAATGAGCGATTCACAAGCGAGGATTCTTGGTAAAATATATTGTAACTTGAATGGCATAATTCGACTGTTAACCTGCAATAGTAGATAGAGAATATAATTAATGTAAAAGTAAGCCCACCACTGCAGACGTTGTGTTTTTAGTTTTTTTAATTCTCTTTGTAGTGAAATATGTAGAGGTCCATACAAACAATGTGATCATTGTAGACATAGAAGCCGTATCTATTCAAGTCTTCTGTGAGAATAGTTGTAACCGAAAATAAAGCTGAGTAACAATATATGATACAGAAACAAGTAAGGGCAAACAAAATACATATAAAATACAGGTATAGAAAATGAAATTGAAAAACTTTACTTAAATAGAACTAGAATGTACCTTCACGATACTCATTTACCTCAAAAACAGAAACTACATTTTAAAGTTAAAGTTAAGTTAAAAACCTATATTAAACAATGGATGAGGGGTAATGAACAAAATCCAAAACATTCCCGTTGCAGTCTAATAGAAAACGTTATTCTTTCAATTCTACAAATATCAAATAATGTCAATCCAGTCATCAATTGTTGCTATTTAGCGGATTTCGGGAGCAGGAACACACCCACATTACGTCATCCACGTCACTACGCCATTTCCGTACAAATACCCTACGTAATCACTACTCGTCCGCTCTCGACTA
>JAVQJD010018050.1:0-14115 GCA_036023655.1 Nannoperca australis | reverse complement strand
TGGCACTGACCTCCCACATCATGAAGGCCCTGGAAAGACTCGTCCTGGAGCAGCTCCGGCCCCTGGTCCAAACATATTCAGACCCTCTACATTCTACACCCTCTACACCTCTACACCCTCTATTTTCTACTGTTTATTATTCTTTTTTCAATAACTTTATTGAGCAGTGTAACTGTAACAAAAAGCAATTTCCCTTCTGGGATTAATAAAGTATTTCTGATTCTGATTCTGATTTTGGGAACCACGGTTTGGGAACCACTGATCTGGTAGGTCCACAGTGGTTTAAGATGATTAACACCAGTCAGCCTCTAAACAAGCCCACACATTCAAGTCTTCTCTTCCCCACTTAAACAAGGACGCACCCTCAGAAACACAGCCAAGTAAGCTTCGACTTAAACACCGGGAACAGTAGCCACTTGCCTAATTCACCCATGCCATGTACCAGCTCTGCACACCAGCCACAGCTGCTGTAGACACAGACAGGACATGTAACAGTTCTCTCATTACATACCGGAGGACAGAAAGGTCACTGGATGGGCTTGAAATACTGAATAGTTGCCTGGGTCCAGATTTTTTAAACTTTTGCATTGTCCAGAATGTCTAGCAGCACCTCTGGGTTAGGTGACCACTGAACCAAACTCCAACATTTAATGCATTTATTTGTACACACTGCATGATGGTTTACAATGAGCATTTACCACTATATCAGATCTGAATGTTGGCATAGTGTTGGTGTGTGTGTCGAGGTGGTTACAGCCTTTATGGAGCATGTTATGAGCCACGTAAGTGGTTTGAAGGATGTCTTGGAGCTGATTGATGCTGGCTGGAGCGGCTCTAATGCTGTCTGGCTTGTAGCATACAGAATGTGACATTGGTTTGGTCTGAAAAATATTGATCTAAAATGGTTCTTGCCGAGCGTAGGTATGGAGGGCTGTATTGATGTTCACCATGGTTCTCATTTCAAGCTCATCTCACCCCGCCTCCGGTGTGTCTACGTGTGTGTGTGTGTGTGTATGGTGGGGGGGGTGTTGGCCGAAGTGCCGGAGGCTACTCAAGTGTGAAATCGTGTGACGGTTTCTCCATTTCGCTTCATTTAGCCACACATCGCCCATCTCTCATTCCTGACAAGTTGTTTAACTGCTCCAAAATGCAAGCGCCTCGGGGTGGGGTGGCAATGTGGCCCTGTCAGTGTACAATGAGGTGAATGTGTTTGTGGGGGCTAAAGTGAGAGTCTAATAAAGCCAGCAGCTGCCATGGAAACTGGGGCAGAGGCTAACTCATCCTCTGTGTCTAGGGACCCATCAGGGCCTCGGCCATGGTACAAACACATGCGTGCACACACACATACACGCGCACACACACACACACACACACACACACACACACACACAATCATGCACCAAAGGCATGGTAAATGACGACAATGACAATGTTAGAGGGAGGCGTCTCATACCAACATATAGAAACAGCAGACGAAAGGCTGTGAAATAATCTGTGGCACTACAAGAAATAGGGAAGCAAGCTGCCTGTTCAATAGCCACTATGACTGACACTGTTTCCTCACACACACACACACACACACACTTACATACATCCAACAAGGCATGAGAGTCAGGATGGCTTAAGATGCTCAATATCCAGCTGTAATCCTCTCCCCTTCCGTATCAAATAGGTGTGTGTGTGTGTGTGTGTGTGTGTGTGTGTGTGTGTGTGTGTGTGTGTGTGTGTGTAAAATAGGTAGATAAGAGTGACAGTGCTCTCAGGTTGACACAATGACAGCAGCATTCTCCATGTGACAGGTTTATTGCATTTCTAATGTCTGATTACATAAACCCTCAACACGCACGCACACGCACACGCACACGCACACGCACACGCACACGCACACGCACACACACACACCTCATCATCCCTTCCCTCCCTGTCCCTTAGACAATGAAAAGGCCACAGGAAGCCAATCAAAATGATCTCTAATAAGAATGTCACCCATCGGGCGGGTGGTGGTGGTGGTGGTGAGGGTGTGTGTGTGTGTGTGTGGGGGGGGGGGGGAGGGTTAGGTGGCTTGCCAGGCATCATTTGACATTTATTAAATAAATTGCAGGCTGTACACTGAGAAAATAGCGTGTGTGTACGCATTATGTGATGCCGGTTGTTTCCCGTTCTTGCACTTAACAAATCTCATATCGGCATTCTGCGATGACACGCCAGCAGAAATTTAGATGACTGCAATTGAAAGCATGACTGAGAGGGAAATGTTGGTGACGCTGATGGCCACTCTGGGCGTCACGAAATGAGGAAAAATGACCACAGTTAAGGTGGGCAACTGACTTGTTTTCTTGACTGGACCGCAGATTCAGTTAGCCAGACAAGACGAGACTTTAATGACCCCTGTGGGGTTATCGGTCGGTCGCTGCAGAATATAAAGAAGAGAAGAAGAAGACAAATGGTTATTAGAGCAAACGATAAAAAATAAAGATGCAGCCAGGTAGTGCTTGTTCTCTCATCTTGTTTTTTTTGCTAAACAAATAAACACATTGAAAGGGTTTTTAGGGGCCTTTATCTCCTTCCACATCGTCTGGTGCTACAAACTGAAAGCTTTACTCATGTTTGTGCGGGAAGAAGTGAAGCAGATTTGTATAGCTCTTACTAACTGGTAGAATCTCAGGGGGCTTTGTAACGCCTACATGATGAAACAGTAAATGAAAATGGCACCCCAAAGCCCTGAACCCACAATGAGAACAAGGGAAACCACCCACCAAAGTCGTATGAAGAAAAGAAGAAGGAGAAACTTTAGGGCAAGATTTCACAGAGAGAGAATGCAGAGAGTGGGCAAATAAGAGATTATTGGTAAAATGGAACAATCACAGAATAATTATCAGCTCTATCTTGGTCACCACCATGGACTGTTGGACTATACAAGGTACAGACTTTATGGCAGGCTGGCAGGTACAAGTCTCAGGTTTTAGGTGTCAAGATTTAGGATTCAGCTTGAAAGCAAAGACACAAGACCAGAATAACAATCTGAAAGGGAATGAGGGGAAATTAGCCGATACTGCAGGTCTGATGAGGAAAAGTGGAAAGATTGAGTGGGTGGATGTGGAAGAGAATGGCAAAGAAGTGTCCTGGGGAAGTGGAAATGTGGCTGGATGGAGGGATAGAGAGGGAGAATGTGACAACAACTGACATTACATTTGCAACAACAGGAGTCCTGCATGTCATAGTTCTCTTATGAACCTTGAGCACAGTGGTGTAGAACAGGTAGCCTTTAGCAATTTGGCTGCTCAGAATATGCGAATGGTCAACTCTTATGAACGTGCATCTCATATGAGAGAAACTTACAGAAAAAAGAAGAATACATATTGTGACCAAACATCTCAGTGGGCTTCAACAGCAACAGTTCCTTCCAGTTTGTGTGTCCTGCACCTTCCTGAGATTACTTGGCAAACATACAGTGTGGACAGGACTGATGTTTTTTTAGGATTGTATGTTATTGTATGACCTTTGGGTTTCTGGATACTGTTGCTCACTCTTCTGAATTTACTAGACACTGCTGCTGCTGCTGCTGCTGCTGCTGCTGCTGTCACTAAAATCAGTTCGATCACGTCTTATGTGCCAGGCTGCTTTTTCTTCTTGAGAAAGAGGTTTGACAATAGAACCACTGCCATTTTTGTTGGTTGAAACAATTCTGCTTGTACCGAGTTGCTTGGAATAGCGCAGCTGTGGTTGTATTTATGCTGATGGTGCAGTGCAGTTGTGGTACAAATAACATATAACATACAATAACACATTTTATAACAACAAAGCCTGTTTTGTCTTGGGTTCTGATGATACGTGGCTTGAATGTTAATAACGTTTTGGACTGGACCCTGAGCACAGTCACCTTAGATATGGGGTCCACGTCTTTTTAGTATGTCTGTAATGTTGAGCCTCATCAACAACTCAGTAATACTCAGTAGTACTAATACTAGTATACTAGTATTATACCTTTAGTCAATAATACTGGACTACACCTGAATTATGAAAACAACTCATATGATATACTGTATAACATATCGTATCTTTGAGTTGTATATTGCATGAAATTTAGTCAACGTTAACGTTGATACATGTTAACGTTGGCTACACAAGAACTTGAAATCAACTACTTTCGAAAGTAGTTGATTTCAAGTTCTTGATTTCATGTGTTTAGATTGGATGATGCTTCAATGGTCTCTGTGTGGGCAAACAAAAACTAAACCCTGTATTATTAGGACAAATAATATCTGCATTTAACTATACTTTACAATTTTAACAGTACAACAATAATGGAATCAATGTAAAACCAATAAAAAGTCCTTTTACAATAAATGTTATGCCAGTTGTTGTATGCTAAGGTAGGCTAATTAGATCCTTGTTCTAGCTTCATATTTAGCATACAGACAAGGAGGTGTCATTGCCAGTAAAAATGTGTGTTTCCCAAAATATTGAATTATTTAAAAGGAGATTGCTCCAGAACAGCTACTACACAGACATTGTGGTATCTGTGGTGTGATTGTTAGATAGTCAACTACATGTACAAAATCAAGAATTAAATTTCGATCTCAACCACATGTTTCAAACTTGATTCATTGTTGCTTGTTGGCAAGGTATGTCATCTTGATGGACCAGTGGAGTAAACTTACATGATTCAATTGCTCAATAGCTACAATCCTCAGAGCTCATCATACCAGCCACTGTTTTGTGGTGTGTTGTTTCACCGTCGCATTTTCTGACCTTTCATAGTGTCCCTTTGTATGTAGCACACGGTCATTATAAAACACTTGGTGTGTCTAAGCCATGAATGTATTAAGGAAAATTGGGTACCATGTTCAAAGATGGCTCCCCATTTGTTCCTATGAGAGTTGCGAATACACTGAAAAAGCATCTCTGCGGGCTTCCTCACACGTTTTTGGATGCTCACTTCAGCTGGTTGAGAGCATGCTCAGAAGAGACTTCTTCTGGCCAAGCCAGCTGACAACCAGTGGTCGGGATAAAATCACTGAATCGTACTCTAGACTCCAAATGTTGTTAGACTGGATGGATCAAATTCTGATAATAAAGAGTCACTTTGGGGTGGTTGCCACGCTCAGAAACGTTTTTTCACAGTTTTGTAGGTGCTTGTTATCCAATGATTGTGTACAGGAAAATGACTTTTTGGGCCAGTGATGAATGTGGAAGTTGCACTACCCCTTGCTGTTCATAGCCCAGGTCCAAACATCTTCTCGTCCAGACCCTCCTGTATGTTTTTATCACAAAGTGTGACAAATTTGTGTTGAAATAATTAAGTCAGCGCGGTCTGGAGATACTTTCGAAAATGCCTTAAATTGCTTCTTCCTAAAGAGTTTCAATCTGATCTGACAAGATTGTAATCCATGTTGACAAGACTTGTTTCAGCTTTGTAAAACTATCTGGTTCATATTGAATTTTAGCTGTCTGTCTGTCTGTTCCAGACACGTTCTCCCCTCCCTGAGAGGGACATGCTTTGGAAAAAGCTGAATCATAATTTTTCTTTTCAGTACTGAAAGATTTTGGCGACTGCACTTTGAATCCCAGAATAGAAGTGGAGCTGGTAGCTGAAACAGATACACATGTGCTTGTTTCCACTACTTTAGCACAAGAAAAAGCTCACGTGCTCGTACTCGTGCATGCATACACACACTGAAAGGACCCCAACACACACACACATATACACACACTGACAGGGAACAATAGAGGGGACACCTGCTCGCCCTTATACACCCTCCTCCTCCTCTTCCTCCTTTCTCCCTCTCCTCCATTAGGATTCAGTTCAGGGCTATGCTCTGTCTCTGTGAGTAGGTTAGCCATGCATGTCATATCCAGTGAATGATAATGAACTAAGCAAATGTGTGTGTGTGTGTGTGTGTGTGTGTGTGTGTGTGTGTGTGTAAGGGAGGCGGAGAGGAGGTGACATGCTTGCTGAATCACTCCCTCTATCCGTCCCTCCATCTACCTATCTATCTATCCATCTATTTCTCCTCCTCCTCCTCCTCCTCCTCCTCCTCCACCACCTCTTCCTCGTTTGTGGTGTGTTGGCTGATTGCGGACAGCCCCCATGCTCTGACACACTCACACACACATACAGACACACACCTCCGCGATGTGTCATTTCCAATTCCACCTGCCTCTTACCGTCATTGCCCGCTTGCCGCTCCATCTACCTACACTTGCTCTTTTCCCTCCTTTTTTTGCTATCTCACAGTCTTTCTCTCCACCCCTTCTTGTCCTCGACCCCCCCACGCTCTGTGTCACCGAACTGCCGGGAAGGAAGAAAAATGCTCCAGACGACCAAAGTGAGAAGAGAAAGGAGAAAACAGAAAAGAGTCAAAGAGTGGAAGATAGTGAAAGCTGGAGTGTGTTCGGAGCGCAGGCAGCGATGCGTCCATTCACCCTGAGCCGGACTCTTCCTTGATGGAATATCCTGGACGGCGGCGGGCAGAAAGAGGGAGAAGAGGAAGAAGAAGATGAAAAAGTAGAGAAGGAGGACTGACAGAAGAATATCGGGACTGAGACGGCAGGACAAACAGCTCTCGCCTCAGGAGGGTACGGAGACACAAAACAAAACCAGAGTACAAAAAACCATACAGAACGTGCTCTTGCCAATCATTTCTCTAACAACTTCAGCTCCTCTGTCCCTTCTGGCATTTTCCATGTGGGTTTTGATCTCCCCATCTTTTGCTCTCTCTAACACTCTCTAGCTCGTTCGCTCTCTCTGCTGACTTGTGTCCACAGGCTCTGTTTGGGATTCTGACTAATTGTGAAACAATTCTCCGGACTCGAGCAGAGAAGAGACTTTCTCTTCCCTCCATTTCTTTTTCATTCTAATTAACTCCCCCCTGTGCAGACCCTCAAAGAGCCTCTCTCTCCAACTGTAACTCTGTCTCTCTCTCCCTCGCTCTCTGTTGTTTCCCCTCTCTCCATCTGTCTGCTTTTGAGAAGCAAATAATTGGATGTGGAGATTGGCTTTTCTGTGGCTGAGCCAGAGAATTCAGGCTGCACCGCACTTCACACAGACACACACACACACACAAACAGACTTACACACATACACCTGGAGCTCAGGGTGTGTGTGGTAGTGTGTGTATTTGAGTGCTGGAAACACTGCAAAAATCTTCTTCTTATCAAGTCGTTTTTGTGTCTTTAAAGAAGAAAAGCCTCAAACCAACATGTGTTAGTGTGTCTTTCAGTTGTGCAGTCTGTCTGTGGCTCTCCAAGATCAAGATGTAATTATTCACAGTTTCATGTTAAACAGAGCCTAAATAATCTGCTTAAACAGCTGGGCACTGTAGCTTTTAGAAAATGTCACTAAAAAAAGGAGTTCATAGTTTTATAGGGGACTATTTTGAATGACATCACATGCGATGCTATTGGGAGTTTTCATGGGACTTACAGGTGCATGTGGAGGTGACTCAAAATAAACTATGAAGAAACATGTCTGAACATGTTTTTAATATTTTGGGGGCTCTATGGCACAGATGAATCAAATAAACAGACAGCGTTATTATTAAATAACGATATATTTTTTGTTGGTATAATTTTTGATTCGAGTGCAGTGACCTACTTCATCTTCTTCTTTCTTGCTTCATGTTACGAACACAAACCTTTAGAAAGTTCTCAGAAGGTCATTTCTGTTAGGAATACTTTGAAATGTCCTGACGACATTTACATTTTTTAAAGTGTTTTACTGAAATAAGGTTTCAGCACTCAGATACAGACATGATTTGATAATGCAGGACTTTTGACAGTTATGAGTGTAGAAGAAAGAGAGAGAGATTTGGCAGCATGAAAGGCCGAGAAACTTTGGTAGACATTAGTGAAAGAGGTGTTTCCCTGAAGAGAGAGAGAAAGAGAGAGAGACAGAGAGAGAGAGAGAGAGAGATGAAGAGGAAGAAGAGGAGGCTTGAAGAGCTTCTGAGACAACAAGACATGAGATATGCTGGCAAGAGATGTAATGCCGCTCTCGCTACACTTTCTTCTCTGAGGCAGGGCGCCAAGTCTCAAGTGACGAACAGGAGACCCTCCAGAGCCTTTACACACACACACACACACACACATACACACACACACATAGTCACCTTCATTTTACACGCTCAAGACACACACAACCACAAATGAAAGAGGGACGCAGTGTCAGTTGGACCCTTTTCACGTTTCTTCTTTTAGCCACTTTTTTCCCCCTTGTGCTGTATTTCATTATTCTCTCTCTCTCTCTCTCTCCTTTTCACCTTCCCGCCCAACCACACATCTCCCTCCTCCCTCTCTACTCCTCCTCGTTCTCCTCCTCCTCCTACTACCGCTGCTTAGCTCCATCCAGTCCAGCCTCATTGTCCTCACACACACCTCACCGCTGAGTGCGCGTGTGTGCTGTGCATGTGTCTGTGTATGAGGACGGGGCTACACCGGTCATTTCTGCAGCACAGCGCAGCGAGCGGAGTGCCGGGTTCCACTCTGAGGTGAGTGTGTATCACCTCCTTATCTGAGCAACTCACTTTTCACTGTTTTAGTTTATAATTTAGCTTTAAATGCTCTTTCAAGTGTGGCTATGTTGTCTTCTTTCAGTTGTAGACAGTGAGGATGGTGGAAGGTGTGTGTACATTTGTGTGTGAATGTGTGTGTGTTGTTTTTGTTAACAGGGTCAAAGGTGCTGGCGTGACATTTGAATGGCTTTAAGATTGGATATGGAGCTGAGATTGAAGCTCAGGCTCGTCCAGACTGCTGGTGTGATTGTGAGTGTGTGTGTGTGTGTGTGTGTGTGTGTGTGTGTGTGTGTGTGTGTGTGTGTGAGTGTGAGTGTGTGTGTGTGTGTGTGTGTGTGTGTGTGTGTGTGTGTGTGTGTGTGTGTGCGTGTGCGTGTGCGTGTGCGTGTGTAGCCAGAGGGTGAGCTTAGCTAAGTCTGTACGTGCTCTGCTTATGAAATACTGACCACGGCTTGAGTCTTGCTCCCTGCTAGTTCACACTCAGCATGCAAACACTTTTTTTCCTCTTTTCCATCTATCTGTTTCTTTTTCAATCTTCCTTTTTTTCTATTCTATCTGATTCAACTTCAGTCATTTAATTGGCATGCCTGCATATTGGAAACCGAACTGTCAAAGCCAAATGCAAATTCTCAGACAACCAGCTAACAGTTTATATGTTTAAATTATTTTTACTTCTTTCACTGTCTTTTTCTCTCTCTCTCTCTGTCACACACACATATACGTACACACACTCCATAGCAGATTTAAATATTTCCCGGCAGGGTTGGAGGGTGAACAGAAATAGAACTAATTCTAAATCAGGACGTAGAGCTCGGCTCAGGCAGCCTCGCCACCCTCCCTCCTGTTAAAGTCAGCAGCTACAAAAAAAAAAGTTCAAAGATTAGCTGCAAATTTAGCAGTGGAATTGTATATTATATACTATGACAGGAAAAAATTATAGCACAGTCTTTGGCTTCAATGCCGGACAGAGGAGGCTCGAGGACAAAAGGTTTCGGAGATTTCGACACAATGCAGTTGTCGGTGATGAGGTATTTTTTGTAGATTTGCACTGCGCCACCCATGTAATGTTTATAAAAACATGAGCTGTTGCCTGATGTGCTTCATAGAAACTTGAATTTTGAAAGATTTGGGGGAGTTTAAGCTGTATGGATTTGTCTATCCCAGCTCTTGGCTGCTACAATAGCTGGCCGCGCTGCAGAAAGCAGCTGGATTAAGCCTCTAAGACTGGAGTTAAGATACAGATCTGGAGCTGATGAGTTCCTTGCTGTCTGTCTATTTGCCTACCTGTCTGTCTGCCTGCCATGTCTGTGTTTGTCAGGGCTGACTCTGGAGCAGCGATAGGATAGGTCATGGTCCGCCAGCTGCCTCCAGTAGTCTCAGAGTGGGACGGAAAGACGAAGATGTGGAAGGGGGAAAGGAGGGGGAGGGGGTAAGACAGGAGAGCAGGTTGAAGGAATGTGTGTGTTCATATGTCAAAGTGTGACTTGGTGATGGCAGTGTGAGTGGGATGTGGTGGGGGGGTAAGATGTGCTGAAGGCTGGATAAGCAGCACCTGGCTGGAGAGAGAAAATAAAAGATAAGAACGCACAAAGAGAGATGTGGGGATGTGACGGTGGGGGTTGTAGAAGTGGGTGAAGCCTCCGATATCTACCTCCAGCCAGGATGGACGTCACATCAAGACCCACTCATCCTTTACCCGCACCACTAACCGCCCTCTTCCTCTCTACTCTCTCCTCTTTTTTTGACAATGAGCCGAAAGCAAAGAACAAAAGACGGCATAGTACATGCAACCCTCCTCTCTCTGCAGTCAGCAAGGAGAGGAGGAGGAGGAGGAGGAGGAGGGAGAGGGATGAGTAAGGCCTAACATGTAAGGCGATTGGTAATCAAATTATATAAAACATTTTAATAAAATAAGCTGCAGTGTATTTATTCCAGAAAAGTTAAACTGATGCACTTTTTGAAAGACGGCAAACAGCAGGGGGAACTTTTCATTTAACACAAGTTGAAGTAAGAAATGACTGCAGTGGATGATTCGCTCCGAATAGATATCTGATATCTGATAGATAATGAAGAAAATGAAGGAGTCTGTCCTCACCTGGACACCAATGTTCACGTTTTGCTGACAAGCAACCTCCTCGAAGGCGACAGTAGCGTGATGTTCTTATAAAGCCATGTGAAGAGGTTGGAAGGTGCTTCTGCACACAAACTGGTGGAATCACACAATGACTCACATCCAGTCGTTCACCAACAGCCAACAGTGGTATCTCTTAACCATGGTCAAGATCTTCCCACATTTTTATCAAGTAGTTTTAGTTGCCTAAACTGAACCAAACCATAACAAGATCATCACTCCATCGCAACACTATTGTTCTATCGTTCATGCCATATTGTTTAGACCATAATTACGAGCAACCAAGTCTACAAAAACATACACGTCAGCCTCCGTAGTAATTCCTAGTCAAAGATGTAGGGAATTTCTAGTGGAAAATGACCTGTAGAAGCATCAACAAATCATGGCTGCGAAGCTGACTAAATTCATCTAAATTCAATCCAAAACGAACTCTAATACATTGGATTTAGCTTGTTTAAAGGAGTTACACAAAGTTGGTTTGAGTCTGGATTCACCAACCGCTGCAAATACGTGACACTACGAAGTAGCTCGTTTTAATGTATTAAAATTATGTGACTACAAGGCTATAAGGCTAGTAAGGCTTGTAATATGGGCTAACACCCCCAAGTTGGACTAAAAGAGTTTTCCTGTTCCTCCTCTTCTGCCACCGGCGAGTAAACGCAGCATAATTAGTGAGATCTTGGAGCGCAGTGACATCACTAAGAATAGGTCCAAAAAGAACAAATGACCAGAGCTACGAATATAAATGTTTTTTTTACTTCTGGTGTCAGTCTTTTCTGTAACAATCATATGGGTCGTTTGCAAGGCAACAACATATGACCTATTTAGGTGTTTAGTTAATAGTGTTTCAATTTTTGTTGGTAGGTCAGCACTATTATTATGTAAATGTAAATTAAAAAGTAAAACTGTATAGATCGAGTTAAAGATGTATAGAAGAGCAATTAGTCAAAAAGTAGAAAGTAAGTATGTTTATATATCATTTTAAATGGGTAGTTTGTGGATGCTGGTATTATATATACAGGATCACTGTCCCCTTGGCTGGCCTCACTTTCTCCGCCTGCTTGATAATTAATGGTTGCTGTGTATTACACTTATTAGAGACCCCCATACACACATATGCAGTGATCACACTCTGCCAGTGATTTTAGCTGTAGTAATTAAAGAAGCGTTAGCGGTGAGTGAATAAAACATGCATCAATCCCTCTTCCCTTCATTTGAACTCCACTCCTCCATTCTCTCCTCCAGTTCTTTTTCTCCCTATCCCTTCTCTTTTATCTCCTGTTCTCATGCTGTTCTGCCTTTTCTTTTCTTTCCCCACCTTCTTTTCTTCTTCTTCTCCCCTTTTCCTCCTTTATCATTGTCACCTTCATTTTACTCTTCACCTGCTCCTTCCCTCTCACTCCACCCTCTCCTCTTCTTCCTCCCCTTCTCTCTCCTCTCCATCATTCCCCAGAGGTGAACCAATGTGTGCAAGCTGTTGCTGCAAGGGCAGCACTGGTGTACACTTGAAAACACACTCTTTCTAGCGTGTGCACACACACACACACACACACACGCACACACACACACACACACACACACACACACACACACTTGCCTTGTAGACACTGCAGGTGCTGCATCAAGATAAATGAGCTGTCATTAGCCAATCAGGTCAGCCAGTGGGAGGGCAATGGAATACCGAGGAGTGAAATCAGCTATTGGAGGTCAAGCCTCTGACAGGGGAGATGTGTGCATTTATGTGTGCTTCTCTGCACAGAGACATTAAGAAGGAGGATTCCCTGATTAGATTAGAGAGTAAAGTTTTCTCCTCCTCCTCCTCCTCCTCCTCCTTGCTGCACGAGATTCTTCTTCCCTTCCTTCCTCCATCGCTATTTCTTTTTTTTTTTTTTACCAGCACTCCTCTGGGAAGCGGAGGAGTGCTGAAGATAGCTGTGCTGCCGTTTGACGGCCTAATTGGTATCTACAGCCTGTTGTTTATCTCCTCATCGACGACTCATCAGAGTGAAGGAGACAGAGGTTGAGGAGGAATTAAAAGCGTTTCAGAAGTCTAGTTTCCAGCTCAGAATTTCTGCAGGAGAAAAAGGTAGATTTTTTTTTCTTTTCTTAAGTTCCCAAAGCACTTCTCCGGGGACAAGGCTATGAAACCAATTAGAGAGAAGTTAGACTGGCATATATTCTCATTACAGCACTATAATCAATCAATGTGTGTGTGTGTGTGTGTGTGTGTGTGTGTGCCCTCTTAACATTTACAGTATAACGAATGCAGATGGATTTATGAATAAAGTGCTCATTCTCACAGCCAAGGTGCTGCTGGAAAGGAGGAAGGTAAATGATTAACCCCATGGTAACAAAACCTCTAATCTCCCTTACCCCCACTCTGTGTGTGTGTGTGTGTGTGTGTGTGTGTGTAGGGGGCTTTCAGGATGGCCGCTGGCTTTCTTTGATCACTAATCCTTCTCTGGCCTGACTTCCTGTGCCTCGTTCTTTTTTTCCTCTGCCCATCTCGCCGCTCTGCTCTCATCTCCTCTCGTTGCCATGTCTGCATTGTGAGCAGCTTACAGGGGAATATCTAGGGCAGGGTGCCCTCTCTCCCTCTTTCTTCTCTCTCCCTCTTTCTGACTCGCTTTTGCTCTGCCTCTGCTTTGCTTTCCTCTGTTTTGTTGAGCTTTTAAAGGATAGATTTGAGTGTTTAAATGTCCACATTTATATAACACTCTTGAGTTATTGGTTGCTGTGATCATGCAGTGTGACTTCACTGCAAAGGTGTGCTACTGAGTGCAGAACGTAATTTAAATGTGAATTTATTGTATACACAGTCAATAGAAAAAGGTGGGTGCTAATACACGCACAGTAGCTCTGTTCTAGTTCCATGTGAGTTAAAAATGTTATAACTCAAGAGGCCAGTTCTGTGCAAAAAGATAAGATAATACGACACAACAGCAAAAGCAAGTTAACCAAATAAAGTGTGTCCAAAATTCTCTTTTTTGTGTTTTCCTGGCCAATGTTTTGTTGCAAAACCGTGATGATGGATACTTCTTATTATAAGAAGCAAGGACTGTGAATTTCATAATTTTTTTACAGCGTCACTGCGTTTAGAAGAGATAGCTTTTTTGCTGTATTGTAATAAGAAAGAAAAAATGTAACCTGTTCTTTAATCAATACATTTCATCCATCATTCAGTCTTTCTTACTTTCTCTCTTCTGGTATTGTCTACACCTCCCTCTCTCTCTCTCTCTCTCTCTCTCTCTCTCTCTGTCCATCCACTCCACTCTGATATCACTGTGACCTTTCTGTCCATATTTCTCTTGCTTTCTCTCTCACTTACTCTGTTTTTTCCCCCTCTGAGTTTCAGGTAATCCGTCCAACCAGCTGAGGCGAGAAATCTCTCGGCTGCAGCACGCACACACACACACACACACACTCACACACACACACACACACACACACACACACACACACACACACACA
>JAVQJD010018049.1:0-41486 GCA_036023655.1 Nannoperca australis | reverse complement strand
ACACACACACACACACACACACACACACATCCCAACAGTGTGGAGGACTACAGCCTCTGCTATGGCATTTGGGAGGCTCCTCTACAACTGTCGCCTTCTGTTCAAACGGTCCCTCCAGCCCCTCTAGGATTTTACTTCCCTTTTCCTCACCCCTTCCTTCCCTTCCCTCCTCACCTGTCTCAGCCAGCCGTTGAATGAATGGCCTCCCTTTCTTCTCCAGTCTCTCTGTGCTGCTAACAATAGAGCTTTGGGAATTGTTCACTGTAACCACCATCGGATGTGCTCTGATCTTCTTTGTCTGGCCCTCCACCCTACTGTCTTTACCAATTACACGTTTCCACACCCCTGCTCTTTAGCTCAAACAGTAGTTTAACTTGGCTGATCGCTGCCTCAAACAGCCATGTCATGATCCCAGTCTGTGTGTGTGTGTGTGTGTGTGTGTGTGTGTCTGTGTGTGTTAAGACATATAATTATAGCTATCCTTTAATTATTTTAATTAATATTCAAATTGGCCAAAGCTCAAGGGAGAAACAAAACTCTACTAATATACTGGAATCATTTTGAATGTCTCGCCTGAGGACTTTATCTCCATGGTAACCCAAGTCTGATCTGCATCCCGTCTCCACACAATCTCTAATCCCAACCCCCCCCCCCCTTTTTTTTTTTTTTACTTTCAGGCAGACTATTGCTGGCTCCTTCCAGGGAGAGTGAATGTTGTGGCGGATTGAAAGGCTCTGACTGAGGACGGGGCGGGTGGGTGAGGAGGATGGTGGTGGTGGGGGAACTCAGAGGGGTGCGAATGAGTGGCATTGCAATGAAGTGAGAGGTGGTGCTAAAAATACCTATTGACACATGGGCTCCAACTCACAAACAGGGTCACAGACAAACACACAAGCCGGTGACTAAAGAGGTCTCATTCATGCACCAGCAGGCAGAGAGAGAAACACAAGAGCAGAGAAACACACACATACATATGAAACACACATCAATGTCACAATTAAAACACACTATTTTAACACTATTGGTTACTAACTACATAACCACCACTATTTACAGTACAGCTGAACTATGAATTACTGAGTCCCTACGAGTTTGCATTGGCCGTGCTTTGTGTTTTGGAGAGCTCCGTGTCAAACAGAGAGCCGGCCCTTTCCACACTCTAAGCCCAAGTCCTCTGAACAAACAAACCCAGCTGCCATATTGTGACCCTCTGCAGGAGGAATATGGGAAAAGCTGCTCTGTACACATTGTATTGAATGCTCACTGTGGCAAATACTGGTTGTGAGTTTACCTCACGATGACATGCTGCTGTGACAGTTTGCCAAACGTTGATTTCTCCCCCCTTTGTGTTCAGTTTTCAGAGCTGTTGTCACAAAATATGGGAGTGGTGTTCACCTGAGTTCTTCTCATGTGTGTTTAAACCACCCAGGATAGACGATTTCTACTGTCTGGCCCGACAAAGAGAGATTTGACATTAAGGGACCTCAGGTTTGTGCCTAGATGTTACCAGCACTTTGCTGCCACAGAAAAAAAAAACGCCTTGACATATTGTAAAAAGTAATAAAACAATTTAAAGAATATTACATAAAAAAAAAAAAAGTACAGAACATAATGTACTTGAAGAATCAAAGTAAAAGTATTGATTTTACATGGCCCCTGTGAGTGATTATTAAATTATCACTAATGCATCAATGTTTGAGAGGCATTTTACTTTCTGGTCGAGGTGGAGCTAGCAACTACTTTATATACAGTTTTGTACTTTTATTCAGTGGTTCCCAACTATAAAAAGTGAAGTAAAACAATTTTATAAATAAAATTAAAGTATATTTCAGTCTGAATTGTAAGAGCAAGTACCTCAAAATTGTACTTACGTATAGTACTTGAATAAATGTACTTAGTTATTTTCCACCATTTCAGATGAAACCAACATGCGAAGACTCCTGACTGGAGGGACAACTGCCCGAGCTGTAAATCAGTGTGTATGTGTGTGTGTGTGTGTGTGTGTGGTCTCTGTATATGAGTGAAAAGTGTGTGACTCTGCTAACAAAGCAAAATAGGAATAGGGGCACAACTTAACCCGCTTCCAAGGTGCATGGATAAGGGAAATCATCTGAAGAGGTCAAAACGCCACAGAAATCAACCCTCAGCAGTGGCAGAAACGAATACCTTTACTGAAGTGCCGTCCGTAAGTACAACTTTAATGTACTTATACTTGAATGTGTATTGAACATTTCAGAGGGAACTTACTGTTTGTTTTATTTTCAGATTTTACATAAAAACATTTGGTAAGCTTCTAAAATCATAAAGATTAAACCAGCGTCTGTTTGAGGCCACTTGTCAAATGTTGCAGATGTCTGAGTTGTTAGCAGTTCCGCAAAAACATCTCAGTTCAAATTATCACAGAAAAGCAAGGATAACAGAAAAGTACAAAATATTTACACAGATTTGTGGGGACCCTTGTGGGGTCCTTCCCTTTGGTTGGGAACCACTGGACTAAAGTACCTAACTGTTTATAAAGTACCTAAAAGTAGCTCCACCTCAACCAGCTGCAACATTAAAATGCTACTTATGCATTGTTACATTAGTATTAACAATCAAACATATATCTCTCACAGGGGACTATTGCTGCTGAACGAGCGCTTTTACTTTTGATACGTTAAGAAGATTGAGCTGATCAAATGTCTGTACTTTTACTTAGTAGAAAGATTTATTTACACTGCGGGGCTTTTTAATGGTGTATTTTCTTCGATGTTGTATTGGTCGCCCACATTTACCTAAGTAAAACCATCACTGACCCTCATAATAATTTGTGACCCACCAAAGGTGATAAAACTGAACATGGTTGCACTATCATGTAACACATACTGCACATAGGCACTATTAACACCACAAATGAGAATGCCTGTGCCCAATCCACTTGGTGCAGCTGATCATTAACTGCAGTACAGACTCATGCTAATGCTGGCTTTGATAGCCCTCTAGTGACCACAGAGGTGAACCTGCAAGCTGAGATATAGAAGTATAATTTACTATAATGAGACTTGCTGAAGTTTGGTTGTTTCTATAAAGCCAACTGGGACGCTTGGTTACAGCTTTTGTCTTTAAAGGAAACGCTAGCACACTTGTGGATATTGTTTTTTCCCCCTCATCCTGAAGGTTTTTTAAAACCTAAAACTCTGTCTAACCTCTGTGTGTGTGTGTGTGTGTGTGTGTGTGTGTGTCTGCAGCGCCCATGGGAGTGCATAAAATCGGTCTAATGAATTGTTCTGCTCTGCTTTGCTTATGCTTATTGCTTAATGTCATATAAAACCAATTTATTACTCCCTGGACATACCCACACGTTAGCATTAGGATCACATAAGGAGCGTGGGGGCAAAAAAGTGAGAGATAGGTGGAGAGAGAGGTGGAAGAGGGCAAGAGTCCCCACAACAACCTGATTGCGTCATGAGAAAGCTTTCCAAGAAGAAGGGGGAAAAAATCCAATTCAAACCACATTTATAGGCGTGACCAATGCTGGCAGCTAAGACATTTAAGACAGCAGAATTTAATCAACAGTTTTGAAATTTATGGTGTCATGCTCCAGTAAATCTGGGGTCTTTGTCTGGCTGTAATTACTGCCATACAGGTTTGAGGGCCACAACATAGTTGGAACTCTAGCTGGGGAAATTAAGCAGCTCATGGCTCCGGCTGCGAATCGGAAACAATTCCAGATGATTCCTTTATTCCCCCCTCTGAGTTTATCTAGTCAGCAAATAGCATCTCTGAGTACCATACAAGTTGGCACTGAATCCAAATTATGCAAGACGAGGGGATTTCCACCCACATCCATCCCGTAAATAATAATTATGACAGTCCTCTGTGGTGATTATCATCACGCCGTCTCAGTTCGCCCATGAATGATGCCCAATGGGTCACGATAAACATAATGAGATAATCGCTGCAGCCAGATTTACTCTGACAGGAGGACTGGATAGGCGTCAAGAGTGTGAATGGTTTGACAAACACTGTCAGATACAGTCATCCCATAATGAAGCTGACATACAGTACTCAAATGAGACATAAATCTCAAGGATATGTTTCAAATTTTTAACACATCACTAAATAAATAAATAATTTTATATGAAAGCTAGGAGAGGTGATAATTTATTCCATGTGCTTTACAGTTAATAAATGCAGTGGCTCGGCGGTGTTATGTTTTGATGTTTGAACCACCTTAGTCCTCCCATGCATATCCTGTTTCATTAAATGTAGTCATGTAAGACACCCAGTGGATTGGAAGTAAAAATTTGAAGCGCTTTGAAAAACAAACACCTTTATAATAAAAGCAGACAATCCCACCGCAGCATCGCTTCAAGAGACGGTTGATTCTCTTGTTTTTCTCTTGGGGGGGATCAGACGCCTCTGAAGAGGGCAAATAAGTCCCATGCAGTGTGTTTCAAGCACTGCTTATAATAAAATGTCATTCCTTAACTATTTTTCTTCAAAATGATTTACAATGGCATTGCAGAAGCTAAGAGGTTTCAATAATGGACTATGCATCCATCCATTAGCTATACCTCCCACACAGGTTAGGTTGGAGTGTATCCCATAATGCATTGGGCAAAAGAACCCAGGGCTAATAATACATACATACAAGCACAAATATTTAGTGTAACATTAGTTTCACATGTAAGTAAACGTAAACGGCCCCTATTTACAAATAATTATTCCACGAGAGAACAAGCTTAAATTCCTGCTTTGTTTTTGTGGTTGGGTACATTTCACTTGATTTCATGCCATCTGTCTCAAATATCACCCAGCTGGAAATTCACTAATTAAGTAGTTTATGTAAACTTTAATTAGATCGGAGGATGGTGCAGCTGATTGTTAGTATCAGGAAATCTCATCGCTGTAATTATCTGTCTTTGGTACTAACAAAAGAAAGTCGCCTGACTAATTACTAGACAACTTTAGCCATGAAGCATAAACATCTCTGAGAAGAAATGCATAAACGCTGTAGTTGGTACACAAACCTCCTCTAAAATGTTCTCAAAACATTACATTTTATGTATCTCACACAGGTAACGTGAATATCTTTAATACATTAAAATAAATACAAAACCAGCCATGAACAGCAATATGGTTTAGAGGATTATTTTATTTTATTGCCGAAAGCAGTCCAGTCATCATTAGACATACTAGGAATGAGATGAGGAATGCAGCAAATACACTGAACACACCTCAAACCTTCATACTACACCCCTCCAGATGCTGTCAGACAAAAAACACAAACAACTCCACATCGACACAACTAAAAGTCTGTTGTGTTACTAACAGCATGGTAGTGTTGAGTAACTGCTTTACACGGTACCTATGGTAGAAATGACTGCAGGTGGCTGCAGTATGATGCATTACACAGTAACACAGCACTGTGCTGTAGAGATCCCTCAGTGAACACACGGATGAGGTACAACAGCACGCAATTATACAGCACTCAGGATCGCAGCACGGCCGAGAGAGAGAGAGAGAGAGAGAGAGAGAGAGAGAGAGAGAGAGAGAGAGAGAGAGAGAGAGAGAGAGGTCAAACAGCAGAAATGTCAGAAAACATGGCATTGATGAACAGATTTGTCTGCAGCTGGTGTCTCAACAGAATTACAAGATCGGACCTTGTAATCGAGCACTGTGTCGAAGCTACAGTTCATAAAATCCACAGAGTAAGGAGGGAGTGTATAATGTTATTTATAATGAAGGACAGATGGAAGCTAAAGGTGGCTAGTCTCTCTTTCCGTGCGGTTGAAAGAATAGTTCTACATTTTTCCGTTTGCGGTATTTGTGCCAAGCTAAGCCAACCATCTTGTGTCCCCAGCTTCATATTTACCGGACAGATACAAAAGTGACATCAATCTTCTCGTCTAACTCTCGGGAAGAAAGCGAATAAGGGAATGTCCCAAAATGTTGAACTATTCCTGGAACTGATTTTAAAGCAGTCTCTGTAGGATCAAACCCACTGTACTGCCATTAGCAATATAAACTTGCTGCATGAGTGTAGCCAAAATCCTACACTAAACGCTGTAGATCTCCATCAGCATCTATGGATAAAGATTGTAGTAGTTAAAACACTACAAGTTAAATTCCTGAAACAGCCTCATCCAGCAATACAGGATTCTACCCTTCTACCGGATTCTACCGGATACAGGATTCTACCCCAGTTTTATTTTATTTCCTGCTGACTGTGTAGAACCACACCGAATAAGATATCACTCTCAGACACAGAATAATCTAAATCAAAACCAAATTCAGATAAAAGAACCTCTAACTGAGTCGTAATACTGGTTAACTGCAAAACTGTGTGAGTAAAATGTTGGTTTTATCCATTCCACTTTTTTGGTCTATCTCCCATCCCACACCCGTTAACCAAAGTTGTGACGAACTATGGTCCATAAAGAAGATTTAGAGTTGAGTTCTTAAATCTCCAGCTGCTCCAATGAATGACATCATATCTACTGTGCACCTGATTTTTTTTATCATCCTTTCCTGAACTTTGGCATCTCAGCTGTGAAGTCAAATTTCAATAAAGAGATTGAAAACCAGTCAGTTGATTATTTCAGGCTGAGGGTAAGTTACTTTGTTAATTTCTTTCTGAGAACTACATGCAAAAAAAAAAATAAAACCAAACCAAACGCATTCCTAAAAGCAACACAAAAGAAGAAGCTTGATGGGTGAACAAGCAGAGCAGAGACACAGCATGGGATACATGAATTTCCTCTGTATATTATACGGAGGAGGGAACACGTCGAAGGGGTTAGAATAGATCATGTCATCGTACGGAGAAGGTAAATGACATGAGGAGAGGAGATGAAAGAAAAAAATTTGAAGGAATGCATGAAAAAAAAAAAGGAATGAAAAGAACACTGGGGTAAACGGGGAAAAGTAAGAGAAGAGGAACAAGTTATTTCTTCCTTCTTCCTGTTATCACTCGCACTCATTTTCCCGAAGGACATTGTACATGTTTACAGTGAAGCCAGCTGGCTTATCCTCCTTCCGTCTTGGATGTCCAAACCCCTCATCTTCGTCATCTCCATCCTCATCATCGTCTGCGTCCCGGTCCCTCTCTTCCTCCGGCTCGGTGCTGGACTCGCCGTCCTCGTCATCGTCCCTCTCTCCCGCCCCTTCCTCCTCTGACGCCCTTCCTTGAAGAGCCAAGATCTCCGGCAAGTCTGGGTGATTTTCCCAGTGCTCTGCAGACCACGAACAATCGCAAAAAAAAACAAATTCGACCCATCTGCCGTTTATAACTTTTCAAATACACTTGAAGCTGAAATGATGAGTCATGGAAGAGCCTCTTACCTCTGAGGCAGCTGTAGCCAGGTGGTCTTAGGCAGAGACACAGCCTGCCATCAATTGCCAGCCGCAGGAGACTGTTAGCTGCGCGGTAAACATCGTTGCGAGCTGCTTTGGCTGTCTTATAGCCTCTCCTGTCTGCCCATGCTAAAGAACGCAAAGAGAGATGGAGCATTTTAATGACAGGTGTTAGTGACAGTGTAACAATCATGGCGTTACAATGCCAGCCTCTCACACGAGGTTTACTGGTTTACTTCCTATTTTTTTCTATTTCTATTCTAGTCTATTTAGGGAAGTTGGTGCACTGAGGCAGTGGTGAAGTAGGTAACTGTACGTATGATTCCCGAACTCTTAGAAGCTACAACAAATTAAGATGCCTCTGCCACAGAGAATCGGCTTACCCTCGCACACATCCCAGGCAGTCCAGTTGAGCTCTTCAGACCCCTGGTTTCTTTGGTGGGCTTTGATCTCCAGCAAGCTGGGATGGTTGAGCTTCAGCACAGAGAGGAAGGGGGTCCTTTCGCACAGATAACCAACTGAGCTGTACGGCTCCTGCAGCTGAGACACCGGGTAAATGCCAGCCAGAATCTGGAGATAATAAAACAAAAAACGCAAAGAGAAGAGGAAGACGGAAAAGTCCGAAGTTGAGCAGACGTCACACAAAACAAGCCTGGAATTCATCAAGAGCCTTTGAAAGATAACAGGAGGGAATGTGTAAAATCAATAATCCATCCTAGGTGTGCTTGTGTGAGGGTCAAAACAAATAAGAGCCTAGATAGGCAATTGAACTCAAAGTCCCATCTGCTCTAAAGTACACAAAAGTTTTTACCTGTAACTGTTTATTGACACGAGAGGGGAAAACCAGTCCTGGGCAGTCGCAGAGTTTGACTGACGGGGTGAGGTAGTAGGTCTGGAAGTACTTGGTGTGGCCTGGGGTTCGAGACACGCTCACCACCTTCCTCCCCACCAGGCTGTTTATAACAGATGATTTACCAACATTTGGAAAGCCTGGGAGAAAAAAAAAAAAGGATGAGATTAAGATCATTTCTCAATCTCTGAAAATGATGTTCCTAACTTGGCTTCCGGATGCTGGCCTGAAGTTGTCCAGTGGTCAAGTTCAGTGGCATTCTCTATGAATTTGACTGAAGACTACAGTATATTTATGACCGGAAGATAAAGTATGATTTACTTCACATGGACATGTTGTTCATGTGTCAAGACATTAACCTGTTGGTTCACTGTAGTTTTTAAATATAAAATATCAGATTATCAACACAGAAGAACATTCAACTGGTCCAATAAGGGTGGACCTTGTTATCTTTAACAATCATTTAACGTGAAATAATCCCCAGATAGGCTTTGAGGTATTTTTTAAAATCTTTTGTCCAATAGATTGGAGGGAAAGGTGCTTATTGTATTGATGCAATTATCTCTGATCTTGAGAAAATATTGAGAAATTCCAGTTTGGAAACTTCTCACAAACTTCCTGCTTTTCTTTCCAAGATTTTGTTTTGGAATCATAAAAATAAAAGAAACCTGTCTGCTGGGTTTAATTTCTCAGTGAAAACTCAGACGTATACCTATGCAGCCCAGAGTGAGAACCCCATCTTTGTAGAGCTCCTGGGACGGGCTGCTCATCTCCATAGCGCTGTCACTTTGATGCTCCACCAGCACCGACTCTGCTCCTTCATCTGGCCGCTCCCCGTCCAGTCGCTCAGCAACGGCGTCTCTATGAATCTTGTGCTCCCAGCTGGTTAGGTCAACTTTGGAAACAGGAGGCAACACTTAGAGGATCAACTCAAATGTGCTGAGAGTCAAGTTGGTGGACAGCTGACAGATGCCCGAGTTATTGTGGCTTTATTATTAGGATGCAAGATTAAGAGTGGAGAGAGCCCCACCTCTCCCTGCTGTGATCTCCTGACAGGCCTTCAGGATATCTAGAGGACCTCCTGCGTGATTCCAGTCAGCCTTCCTCCTCATCCTCTTCTTCTGAAGAACTAAAAACCAGCAGACAGAAAGATCTTCTTATCGGAACGACAGCCAGTCAGGTTATTCTGGTGATATTGCACTCAAATACATTCACTGAGTCAGGCTTATTTCAATTTCAAAGCTGGTCTGATGTCATATTTTATGTGTGTCACTGACTCCTCTTCATATCCCATCAGTTCCTGCCGGCCGCCTACCCTGACCCTATTCTCCCTCTCCTCACCTGTGCTATAGGGCTGTCCAGGGTGGGAGGTGAAGCAGACTATTTGCAGCTGGGGGAACTGGGAGTTCAGGTAGTGTTTCCAGGCGATCACCAGTGGGGGAGGACACAGGTCGGCTTTGTTCAACACCAGGACCACCTGCTTCTGGAGTTCTCCTGTGATGTAGTGGTATAGGGTTGGGGGGAACTGCAACACCTGGGTGATTTACACAAGGACACCCCATGTTAAAATCGTCATTATGGCCAATTTAAGAAAGAAACCACTAGATTATATCCTTATTTATAGGAACAAGAGAAGTTGTGCTATTTTTAAGTTGACATGAATACTGGAAACGTAATAAACTTCAAATAAAGTATATTCTGCTTGTTAGAAGCTAGAATAAGTATGTCAGGAGCTGATGTCTTATAATTAGAACCAAAGAACTGGGTTTAATTTGTACTTGGAATCAAATCATGAGTAGCAAATCACACTGACACGTCTAAAAACGCTGTGAAATGAAACCATTTTCGCTGAGTTTATCAACAAAACTACAACAAAATATATCAGAATTAATGAGACACTTATGAAGGAAAACAAATGGTCAATGTGAAATACTGTGAGACGCATAAACTAAACTGCTGATATGATATCCAAATACAAATTACGAGAATTTAGTTTGTTGTCAAACAAAAGGGCCAGATTTTCCTGTAACTAAAACCAACTGCCTATAAAACAGAAATGTATTTCCTGTTGTGACATATTGACAGGTGTAGACATAATAACATTTCAGTATGTGTTTTAAGTAGAAGTATCAGGTTTTACATACTTTTCACCATTTCTTTATTTTCGTTGCCTACAAATGTATTTCTATATTCAGAAACAGCTGTCTTTAAATCTAGTCAATTTTACCTTTATTTTGTTGTGACACTTTCCAAGATACAGCATTATACATGCCCTTTCACTATAATAATTAACATAATAATAATAATAATAATAATAATAATAATAATGTCCCTTATTATGGTGACACTTATTTTAGTAAGTAACAGTAAGTAACCAAATTGCCAAACAAAAATAAATTTATCAATAATTAACACCATGTCACATGTGCAGATGGATATTGACTATGTCTCCCTCTAGTGGTCTGATCCAGACCTTTTGCTTACAAGATCACCTACCGGGTGCCTGATGTCCACGATGAGCAGGATGACATCGGACATCTCCAACACTCGCCATAGCTGCCTCCATGTCTAAAGAAAGAAAAAAGGAGTGGAGAGGTGGTGAGGTTTAATATTGTAAAGAAAACAGTTTCTGTTCTTATTCAGCATGACAATGTATTAGGAAAAACTGGTAAAAGATTGGGATTTTATAGATACTTCAGGATAATATGAATTATTCTGTTTAATGTACCGCTTCATTTTACTATAAAAATGATATCCAGTAACGCAGGCAAAACAATCTGTTCAAACAAATAGCTTATTCATATATATGTTTTTTTGCGCCATTATTTCGATCCTCCACTTAAAAAGCCATCATCTCTAGATTACTGAGAGACACTTATCACACCACCAGCTGTGGATGTGCCTCCTGAGCTCAGCCCACACATTGAAATTAAATGATCTCCAGTGTATTAGCACTTTCACAGCCTGAGCAAAACTGAGCAATATCACGGCATCAAAGATACGATGGTACTTTGTGTGTCATAAAATTCTTACTTCCCTACATGATCCAACTTTACCACAATGAAATATTCACTTCATGGTACATCCTGGAGTTATAGACAGGATAAGAGTTACGTCTTTAAGATGAAAGTGGCAAAGGAAGTCTGCTGTGTAATGTTCATTTTATAGGGCGAGTCATTAAGAAGCAGGATTACTTCATACTGTTATCTGTTCTCAAAGGGTTCAACGGGAAAGTTGCTGGCAGTCTGAGCTTTTAAAACCTGGTTCTCATATAACAAAAATGAATCAATGGCTGCATGCTAAACCTACTGCTCTCTGGAGAAAACAATAATACTGAGTGAAGAGAGGGTCAAAGGCAAGCATGTACACCGGAGAAGGTTAATAAATAGACTAATAGACACTGGTGAGGTCTGACCTGTGTTGCATAACTTGCTGGGTGATTTAAATCAAAGAATGGGGTGATTTTTTTGACTTGCTGGATTCAAGACTAGCTCCTAAATTATTTGAACTGGGGCACTGAATCTTGTAAAACTAAAATGGAGCAGCGTTATTCACCATGGCATTGTTATGACCCACATGTGGTCACCTAATTGTTTGATTTTAGAAAAAAATCTAATGTAAAAAAAGATTCTGGTCCAGCACTGGCATTCTTAATGATCATAAAGCCCTTAAGAGTGCATCAATTAAGTAATTTACCTCCAGATTGTGCTCAAAGTGGCTGAGAGAGCCAGGTGGGTTTCTGGAGTGCAGGTCATCCAGGTAGTCTCTGAACGACTTCTCCTCTTTCCTCATCAGGTTCTCTCGTGTCATCTCATAATTCCAGGACGGCCGTCGTGGGAGACCAAGACCTGGCATTGAATAATCAAATTTCAGAGTCTCAAGCAGTGACCCACTCCATTAACCTACTCTGCTCATCTGTTTGGCTTATTTTGAGACCGTCATGTGCAACAGCCAGACCTTTCTCTGAGGGGTAGATGTCATTGATGTCGATCTCAAGTTCTTTGTCCAAGACTGGCTGTAGCACCTTTTCCCTGGCCAACTTCTTCCTCTTTTCCACATCCTCTTTACTCTCTTTCTCAAAGTGCAGTCGGAATCTGAAGAGAGGAGTGGGACATCAATAAATCCACTCTAAATATTTAATATATATATAATATATAATATAATAATATCTAGCATTGGGTCGCTACCTGTGAAAGTCTGATTTAAATAATTTTAAGAACATGAAAATTTCAAACATGATCTACAGAATGGGAACGTGTATCCAAACTTTTGACTGGTACTGTACCGTATCTAAATTTAACTTTACATCACACACTAAAGAAACAGATGTCTAAGTCAATGTGAAATTAACACATACACAGTATGGGGTTTTCTATCCAGTCAAGTGAAAGCAATCATGACATAAGCCATTTCCAATAAATAAAAGCCATGGATGCCAAATAAGACACCTATAATGTGTATTTATCTCACCAGAAACCAAATATCTTTCACAGTATCATATTTTTTAATGAAAGTGAACCAATGTGAGTATAATAATACTGACAACTCACCTGTTTGGGTCATATCTACCTTCTCGGCTGAAGGGCTGCTGGTTCATTCTCCTAACGTCAGTGGTCTCACTGTCTGAGGTGTCCGACTGTCGCTCTCCTCGCTCCACACTGGCATTGCGGCTGCTCGGCCCAGAACCTGTGTCACCTGGAAGTGAGGGGGTCACAGTCAAACACAGGCTGCTGACATACACATCGAATAACAGGTTGTTTATACTTACTTTAATACATTAAAAGACCGAACTGACTTTAAAACATCTTAAATGTATCTCTAAAGATGCTTGTGTTGAGAAATGTGTGAGAAGACAATGCTTGATTGACGTTGCTTGACTGGGTGTCAACACTGAATGGACAATGGGGCCTTGAAATGAAAATGTATAATTTTCTTACAAGTTCATATAACTGAACTCAGAGAGACTAAGTTTTGAAAGAGCGTTAGTGAGTCCTAAGTGAGGTATGTATAACTCTACACGTGAAAGAATACTAGAGAATGTTGAGTTGACGTTTCTCAATTTGGAAGGCAATTAAACAACTTTAACAGCTGCACACACACGTGTTGGAAATAAAAGTACGTCTGTGTCCTGTGCTAGTACTTGGATTTAATGAAGTACATGAAAGTCTTTGAGCCAACATGTCATCACTGTTAAGTGCTGTTTTGAAATGGATCTGTGGGTGACACAACGCTACTCCACCGCCTCTGCTAATTTGTTACTGTCTTGTATCGTTGAGATAAAAAATCTAATTGATATACATGTTTTTAATGCTTCTGTAACAAATGCGTAAGCCTGTGCTACTCTGTTGTACTATTTATACTCGTCAAGTTATATCACACTGCTTGTTGTTATTAGAGCTAGCTAACAAAAAAATATGGAGGTTTATTTTACAGGCTAAATAAGGTGTCTGGTGCTCTACTTGAAGATATTTCATTTCCTAACACCCCACAGACAGATGCTCGTGCTCCACACAGTTAGCTGTTAGCTAACTGCTAACGCTAGCATCGTAACGGCAAGTGTAGTTACCTCTCTTTCTCTCCCGTTTGACTTGTAGCTGTTTCTTCTTCTGTTTGTTGCTAAATGGCTTTTTCCGGGGCATACTTAAAAATAAGCTGGTAAATAAATAAAGCTATATACTGTGTATTGTTACCTACAACTTGTCACACCGCTTTCTTATTGACGTTATTTACATGGGTGAAGTTTCTCGACTCCTACACTTTTCAGTGACGCCATATCCACTGCAGAGAATGGTGGACGATACCACATTTCAGTGTTCGCAAACTCCCCGAGTTTAGATCATTTTGGCTTTATTTAGATTATATTACTTAGGATGAGCTTTACGCCGTGTAACCGACCTCACTCGGGGTATCATTTTATACATGTACCAAGAAAATGTTGGCTAAACTGACAGTAAACTTCACCTCATTAATGGTACAGTCCACTTTTGTAAACGCCTCACAATTTTGCACATTCCAGCAGAGCAGACATCCTTAAAACAATAAATATACACCTGGACACACAAAAGTATCATTAAGATCATTATGTATAACACGATCAGCAGTGTTTGCCTCCATTTTCAGCTGTTATAAATCTTCTGGTAATAGTTTTTCTTGACCAAAATAAAAAAGCATTTACATGTAAGGAATGCAGAGCTGAAACGATTAGTTGATTAATCAGTTGACAGAAAATTAATCAATATTTAGTTTTTTCTAAGCCAAAAGAAAATCACTTTGTTGCTTCTGAAATGTGCCAATCTGATACTGCATATGTACTGCATTCTAAAAAGTCAAATTGAGCATTGGGAAGTTTTTGTGGCAATTTTCACTATTTTCATTTATAGACAATTGATGAATTAATTGAGAAAATAATCAGCTGATTTTTTTAGTAACAGCCCTAAACAAATATCTACAGCACATTAGAAATAATTAATTTGGCCCCAAAAACGGCAATGAGAAACATTTCAGATGGTTTATTGTATTATGAGCCAAAAAGCCCCCCCACAAATTTCTGATGTGTCAGTATGTCTATAAGGAAGTATTATAAACATTGTTATTGTGGAAGAATAATAGCAACAACATATTTGGATAACATTACTTTTAGGACATACACAAAAAGCAGTACAATAGGATTACATGAAACATGAACCAGCTCATCACTTCCCAGTAGGTCATGTGAGGGCCTGCGAATGTAGGTTATATGGATTTTCACATCCTTTAAACACACAATCATACTTTATAAACTGGTAGTGTGTATATATACACATATATATACATACACACACCTGATTGATATTTTTTCTTTCCTGAAAAGAAAATAACCCCCATTTCCCTTTCAAGGTTAAAAAGAATTCATTGCGAGCCTGTATTTTATAACGTAGAGGCATTAACACTGATGTAAAAACTGACAGTTTCTGTATGAAAGTATAAAAATTTACCTTCACGGTCAGCTACCAATTTCACCAACAGAGAGGCCATAAATTGCAATGGCCAAAGCTGTATTTGTAGGGTACGGCAGGAGGTGATAAAACAACAATAAAGAGAAACACTGTCTCTTTGATTCTCTTCTTATCATAAAACCATCACTGTGATGGACTGAAACATACTTTATTGCAGCCTTTACATGCACTTTCTACTCAGACAGGACAGCTAAGCAAAAGGAAAACAAATCAAACAAGGCCGGAAGAAAAAAAACTTAAAAAATAAAAACAAAATTAGTCTTCAGTATACTCTGTCACCACATTGTTTGTCCTGTCTACCTCAAACCATCGTTCAGGCACAGCCATGTATTCCACAGTTCTTGTATCATCTTGGTATTGCTTTAATCCTTCGACTCTCCATCCACCATTTCTTGTTTTCTTGACTTACTTTTAACTTCCCCACCCCCCCAAACTCCCTCCTTTAATCGCCTCTAAGAGTTGAGGTGCTCCACTTGGATGGTGGATGCTGACACAGTGAGACAGAGGTCCTTGTGAGAAGTTATGTCAGCTACACTGACTGGTTTGTACTGGATGTCACTGGCAGAAACGGTCTTATATTGGTGCAGGTCATATGGACAGGAGATGGTTTCTGTCTGGGGGTAGTTGCTCTGGCTCTGGCTCTGTCCCTGCTGGCCTCCCCCCGCTCCTCCGCTCCCACCTCGGCTTGATCCTCCATTTGCGCTCTCTACCTGGCTCTGAGCTCCAGCCAGGCCGGGGCTTTGGTTCTGGTGCTGTTGTGCCGATTGTGCCGCCGCGACTGCTGATGCAGACAACTGGTCTGGGTTGTGTTTCTCCATGTGTTTCACCAGATACGTCTCCTGAGATGAGGGGAGGATAGGTAAAGGGGAAACAATGTACACATGACTTACAGGGTGTAAAGTAGCTGCCAGGTGTCTGATGCCAGAGAGGCGATTCACAGTGTTTTATGTAGAAATGCTCTTCAGAAATGGACATTTGTCTTACTGAGGTATAAGTGCGGTTGCAGATGCCACACGAGTAGATCCTCGCGTGTTTGACTGTGTGTGTGGACATATGCACCTCGAGGCTCGCTGCATCTATGTACCCTTTATTGCAGTTGGTGCACTTGTAGGGCTTGTCCTTGTTGTGTTGACGCCGGTGGGACTGGAGAAAAAAATGGTTATTGAAAGATTTACAGTACTTCAAAGTGTTCTGTGGGACAGTTAATAACCAACACATGGCACACATCACTCACTGTATGACAAGAAAACTAAATTCTTTCACACCTGTAAATTTGAGAGTTGCGTGAAGGACTTCTCACAGCCTGGATGGGAACATTTGTATGGCCGATCTCCAGTGTGAATCCTGAATAAAAAAACATGTACATACACGGACTCCTATCACTTTCATGGTGATTTAACCTGACCGCAGAAAGACACTGAAGCAGATGAGAAACCCAAGACCAGTGATTCACTTACCTGTTGTGCTGCTGAAGGTGACTGAGCTGTCTGAAGCTCTTTTGGCAGAAGGAGCAGGAGTAGGGTTTCACTCCAGTGTGGATGCGGACATGTTGGGCCAGATAGCTAGAGTTGGCAAATGACTTGGTACAATGGGGACACTTGTGAGGCTTTGACTCTGTGTGGTTCCTGATGAGGGCAGACAGGAGTGTGAAAGAGAAAGGGAAACAGGATTGTAAAGGTAAGCTGAGAAAAAACACATGATACTGTGCTTGACATATAATTCAAAGTGATTGCCTGCGTTTACCAAGGAAGGCCATTCCAGACATGTAAGGAGAAGAATGGACCACTAAAATATTTGGAAATAGTTAGCAAAAGCTAACAGAAATTCGGTATCATATTACACTACTACTACTACTATTACTACCGCTTTATGCAGTGTCATTTGTAATTTATGTTCCTTTAAATTTTATGCGTTTATATAAACTCCCAAAAGTGACACACAATCACAGAATAAAGCAAAAGAGTGAATAATATTTGCCCTAAACAACGGGATGCATGTAACTAAGTATAAAAAATGTAATAATTGTAATTTTAAGGTTTTACAAATGCATCCATTTAGATCAACGTGCCTCCAGAGATGAGTGTGGTTGTGATTTGATGACAGCCGAAAAGAACAGCAACAGGATGACAACAACAAAATGAGTGCAGAGAGCAGGAAAGCGGAGCATGGCAGCAAAGGATTTCTATCACACGTCACCATTCAACGGAGAAAGTAAGAAAAAGCATTGATAATTATACCAATCAATAACACAATGGGTTAAATGAGGAAGCACAATGGAACTAGGTCTGCCTTTAAACCTTCATTTCAACATGTATTTCTGAATGTGTATATGTGCGTTTCTGTTGAAGAAGCACTGGCAGAAGAAATGACAGAACACACAGACAAAATAAAGGTGTGAAGTGGGAAAATGCGATGACAATGCGATGCAGACAAGGAGAGAAGCAAGTATTGTGCACACACGCAAATGAAAAAAGAAAGAAGGGGTCAAATATTCTCATTGTATAAATAAATAAAACAGAGCTTCATGCATTTCAAATGGCCATTCTGATTATTGTATAAATTATGGAAAATCTTCTTATGGACAAAGCCCGTCTTCAAAAAGGTGTAATTTGAATTCTAGTTTGCTGAAAAGGTCACTTCTGGGTGGAACTGGTAGCATGCGAGCCAACATCTACATGGCAGTGAAATATGCATCTGCACACCCCTCCAATCTCTTCCTCGGGAGGAAGAGGAAGACAGGAGTCTGGGCTTCTAAAAGGCACTTGGCAGGACAAGTTAACAGGACAGGGGAATATGTTACGGGGTTGGTAATGGAGAGATGGGGGGGTCTGCAGTACCGTGTGTGCTGCTGTAAATGACTGAGTTGCCTGAAAGATTTCTGGCAGTAGGAGCAGGTGTAAGGCTTGGCCCCGCTGTGGATGCGGATGTGCTGGGCCAGGTAGCTGGAGTTGGCGAATGACTTGGCGCAGTGAGGACACTTGTGAGGTTTGGCCTCTGTGTGCGACTTGGAGTGGATCTGCATGTCAGACTTACTGAGGAAGGTCGCCGCACACATCCGGCACCTACAGGCGGAGAGACACAGAAATGGGAGGGCGGGATGGAAGAACAAGAAGGAAGAAGAGGGACACGTATACAGACAAGGAGACACAAGAGAAGATGATGGAAAATGCAAAAAAAAAAAAAAACTGGGGAAAAAAGGGAGATGAAGGTTGTTGGAAGGAGACAGGGAGTGAAGCATTGGCCCACAGAAGGAAATAATATATGATAGAAAATGATACTTACAACAAATAGAAAAATTAATCATATAAGATAAATCAATGAAGACACGGGAAGGGGGGGGGTTATATCATGTAAACACGGGGAAAGATGAGGGAGAAATCAGTGAAATTTGACAGGGACAGGTACGTAGATACTATAAGAAGTGAAAGAGCAAGACACAAGAGTGCTTGCGAGTTTACAACTCAAAGAGCATGCTATATAAACCACAAAGAGGACAGCAGAGGCCAGGTAGCAGTTCATGTCCAGTGTGTGCAGAGGCGGCGAGAACATGCAGTGAAGAGTGTTCAGAAGAGGTGTCTGTGTGTGTCAAACGCTTATATGCAGCGCCTAGTTCATCTAGATAAGCTTAACATCTCTATGCTGATTTCGACAGGACACAGAGGAACAGGTGTGCTTGCATTCCACAGCTAGAGCGAGGAGACATGGGGATGCACAGCGGGTGTTGTTTTGACACTATACCTGTATGTCTTTGTGCTGTCTTTTGGGCCATGGTCTTCGTCTTCATTTGACAGGTCATATGGGTCTCCAGTATGATGCTGCAATGATGCCAGCTGTCAAAAACAATATTCAAAGTTATCTGATCATTTTATTTATGATCTCAGATTTCCCGTTCTACTTCTGCATTTTCTTACTTGCCCGCCAGCTGTCAGATGAGCCAGTATTAGCGTTTCATTTCCTGGTCCACCCACAGGGCCGACCCTGGAGAGTGCCGTCTTCTTCTTTCGGCCTCGTTTGGAGGGCGCTGGCATCACGACCAAATGGGATGTCCCATCCCCTTCTTTTTTGTCTACAACAGGATCAACAGCAGCAGTTTAAGAGGAGAGAGCATTCTTGAGACGAGCAGCAGCTGGGCTTTGCAAGCTCTCTGTGGAACAGTTGCTAAAGTTTCTAAAGTGTGTATATTGACATCAAACATGCTGCCGTCTCATGTTTTTGAATGTCCTTATTCTTTCAGGGGTAATTGACTAAAAAAGTGACAATTTCTTACTGAAAATCTGCTTAAAAACAAATTGAAATGATCATGAAGCTCTGAATATTGCTTCCATCAAAAAGCCTTAAATTAATAAAAAAGCACAAACATACTGCAAATAATTTATGAGCAAGCTGTGACAGCATCTCTTGCATGTGGAAGATATTTTTTTGAAAATTGATGAACTTAAAAAGGCGTAGAACCACAAATTACTGCCACAGCCTGGACAAGTATTTAAATCCTGAATTAGCTTCTCATTTTCTGCTTTCTTGTTCTTGTTGCTGTGTAACTCTTAAAAACAATCTGTGCTTTAAAGAGAAGTGCGTTAGTGGGTTCATATTTCAGAGCTGTTATTACAAGCAAAATGAACCAAATCTTATCTTATTTTCTCTCTGATAGCCTGGGCATAGTGAAACACAGAAAGGTCCATTATTATATTCCATTATCTACAATGATGTTTTGAAGTTGTTTATATAGTAACAACAATCATAATATTACCATATATATATATATATATATACCATTTGAAAAAATAAATATTTTTTTTTTACATTCTTATGATCAATAATACAATAGTTCTGTTTGCAGAACCAAAGAAACATTGATGACGTTTAAATGTATTTACCTTATATTGAAATAACAACTGTAAATGGGTGTGCTTGAATGAGAGTTTATTAAATAAAAGCCAGTCTTAGTGAAAGAAATGTATATTTTAGGCATCACAATTTAGAACCACATACAAAATATATCATGTGGCATGTACGTCATTGTGTGCGTTTTACCTGAAGAATGGAGTGCTGAAACAATCATGGTCGTTGCTGGATGACCCGAGACAAATGATTGAGAGCAGGTGGGAGAGACTAGCGTTCCCTGAGGAGTTGTGATGACCAGACCAGCTTCAACAAAAAGTCACAGACAAAAAAGAAAAAGAAAGAATTACAGATTACAAAAGGTGAAGAAGAACTCAAAGTCAATAATTGTAGACAGTGTACTTGAAGTTCAGGAATTTCTCCAAAATTCTGTTAAAAACATTTATTACCAACACATTTTGTGTATAATAAGCTAAACCTGGAAGTGTAAAGTGCTATGAAAGAGGATGAAAGCACAGCGCTGCTGTTCTATTATTTGAAGAAGTCTTGGGGTTGTAGCATTACTTGCAACAGACAGGTGTTTATTTTACTGGCTTTGTGTGCTCTTGGTGCAGCCTGGAGGTCCCATGTAACTGGAATTTCAATATGTTCTCATCAGCTAAATAATTGAATGCATCACTGTTATTTTATGGTTCAGAACAAAACTCATAGGGATCATAATCCAGCCTCAACCTTTGCTGTTCTTCTGATTCGAAATTATACTTTGATCATTAGATATTAAGTCACGTGTCGTGGAATAAACAAGTAAAGTCCCAGAGGCAACATTCAGAAAGAGACTCACCTGCTGTCATGATGCCTGTGGAGGGGACAGACAGCATGTTCTGGGTGCTGTGGGGAGGGTGGAGGTGTGCCACGCTACCAACCTGCCCTCCTCCATCTGTCTTTGTCCCAGGAGTGGGGATGGTGAGAAGAGCAGTTTGATAGTGGGATGCAGAAGGAGAGAAGGATGCACTCTTTTCTTGTTGCTCTTTCACCTTGTTCAGGAACATGGCATTCTCAATCTGTCAGCAGAAAGATGTTTCATCCATTAATCAAAATGAACTCCTCCTTTTGTAGCCACAAAACACTCAAAGAAGCATCGTCTTCACATCAATCCTTAAGAAACTGCATATTATTGATTTCTTGTCCAGACTTACCTGTCCTGGTACAGTCGGGATGGGAGACCAGAAATATGAGGAATTGAAATGAGAATCTTCCATCATTTCTGCAATGACACAAAAGCAGCAACAGTGAATTATGAATTACTGTACTGACCTAGTCAGTACTACAACTGGTTACTTTTACTAAATATGACATACCAATACTACAAGCACAGAATCTCTATTTTAATAGTAGTGTAACTTCACATTTTGTGATATCAACACAACCACAAAAATTAAGAATTACAATGAGTTGACAAACACAGAAGACATAGCTTATTGTTTCAAATATAGATACATATGTAGCTGTAATTCCCAGTTGAAATTACTACTCCCCAAAACCTGCAAACAGGATTTCATGTCTAAAGTCAGTGGAGTTCCCCTTTAAAAACCCAATTTTAACACAAAGGCACGGTCTTGAGATCAGGAAATGAACGTGGACCCACATTAAGCATCTTAGCATGTCCACTTACACTGCGCTTTAGTGGTGCATATTGCCAGAAAAAATGTAAATCGATTAAATTACAATTAAATGAATGATGGCTGAATTCCACTTAGCTGCTTCAGTTACTGTGCAAGCTGGCTTACTGTGACACTTGTACAGAGCAGAGCCATCATTCATGGTGTAAGTCGCGTGTGTCCATTTTCTACTATGACAAGTCAACATATCTGTTGTGGAAAAGTCCCATTGATCAAATTACCACACACTAATTGCCACACAGTGAAGCTGGGGTTTTTGAGTGCCCTTGGAGGTGCAGGGCTCTTGGGCCAGTAGCTCACTTTGCCGGGTTGGTAATGCTGCCTGTAGCTTGTCATGTAGGATCCTACTGGCAAGTGTCCAATTAAGAAAGATATAAACAAAGAGTGACTGATAAGAGGGATTATGAAAGGTTTAATAACTAACTGAGTAGGACAGGCATAATGGGAGGAGAGCCAAAGACCATGAGTATGGTTGGAACAAAAATAACGTGTTGGTCTTTGACATTAAGATTGTCTTTGACTTAATACAGTGAAATGTGTACATTAGAGATTACGTTCCTGGAGTGGTAATAGCGTCGATTATGTAATTAAATGTTCAACTTTCTTAACTGGACTTCAACTGTAAGGTGTAATGGTTTTGAGCACCAACACACCACAAGTGACCTAAATCGTGTGGTATTTACTGCAGATTCAACTCCTCAGCTATAAGTTGGCTCAACAGTTCACTCAACATCACGCCGAATGGACTACAGAACTACCAAACATTGTAAAAATGTTATGAAATACCACACCGTTACAGATATATGTAATGTTTACAATTAGCCGTAGCTCAACACAAGGACTCCATTTCGGCTCCTTGCATCTTGTAGTTAGCCCGACGTGCTGATTAACATACAGTTAGCTAGCAGACAGCACAGTGTGTCTGTGGTGCCCTCCTGTTTGGGAAAAAAAAATAACAAGCAAAGCAAAAAAAAAAAAACCCAAAGGATAAAAAAACTGAAGCGAAGAGGGGAAAAAAACAGTAGACCGTCCTCACAGACTTCCGGCTGTGGAGACGGGTGGAGAGGCGGCAGCAGAGTCATGCAAATCTACCAACAAATACTACCGAGTGCATGGAGAATAGTGGCGTTTACCGGTAACGACGACTCCGTCTCCCTCCCCGGAACTCTCGTGGGTCGGGACAATTTAGACACAGTTTCCAAATCTATCCGAATTCCTGCAAACCAGTGAAGTTTTTTCCCCCCTCTTTGCTTTTTTTTTTTTTTCTAAGATTTTTTTTCTCTCCGGTGAAGCCGCTGCCTTGTCTAAGCTTCACTTCCTCCGGATAAGGTCGTCAGACAAAAGAAGCGTGTGTGGTGATGTCACTTCCTGTAACTGAGGGACAGTTAATTTTGAAAATGTCTATAATGTAACGCGTTCATCGTCCGGCTGGTTTGTATCCTTACAACATCAGTTTAATGGTGAATATACACGGACCTGAACTCTTCCGTGCATGATGTTTAGATTTGGGTTTGTGAAGGGAGAGGCAGCAACTAGGCCTATGCTGTGTTCACGTGCTGTCGGAGTTGACAGGGTCTGGTAGGTGTCAAGAGAAACTTTTGATTAATAGTTCCTTCAAAAATTATTTGTTCTCTCAAATGTCAAATAATTCGTTCTTGCTACTGAATTGGGCACTTAATGCACTTCCTCTCAGTCTAGTGATTTATAAATTAAAATGTCATTAATTTAGGACATTAAAATGTCCTAAATTGGACACTTTGAGGTTGCGTTACAGACATCATGAAATACGGTACTACCATACAGCGCAATACAGCCCACATCCACCACTGGAAAATCCTCAATTTGCTACTGCACTATTTTTGCAGAAATTTCATGTTCAGAGGGTTACGGTTGCCTTCATCAATAGCACCGTAAAAGTATGCAGTTTATTTAGACTATGTGTCATTTTCCTTTCTTTAAAACTAATCATAACTGTATGTTTGTACCACCTTCTAACATTTGATGATGTTTAGTTGAGAAGTATGCTTAAAATACTTTGTTTTTATCTAATAAAATACTGACGTACGAATGGTGTACACTTTTTCTCCACTTCACCTTGCTGCTGATGTACAATTGGACACAACAAGCACATCATTTCCAAAACAAAACAACCATTCATGTTTTTGTTGTTGTTTTTAAAATTCATTTAAGACTTGAAGCCGCGAAAAGACGAGCTGATGGAATAGCACTTGAAGGCAGCACAGTGTTACGGCCCTCCAGTTGTCAGGGTGACTTTTAGCCAGTTAGACTCTTTTTGTGTGAATTAACTGCATGGAACATGTAAAACCGTACACGACCACGCCTACTTTAATGAATACCCGGTGGAAACGGTAAATATACTGTACAATTATATTTATTATTAACCATTTTCCAAGGTAATGCTTTAACTGTCCACTAGATGTCGCTGTAAGGACAGCTATAGACGTTTACTGTAACGTCAACATCCGGCGACACGTCTCCCAAGCACTCCGCCGAGACGTTTGATACATTTTTATTTATTTAAACCTCTCCAGACTTTTCATTAAAAGGCAATGTTGTGTCTCTGACAAACTGAGAGTCAGCCAGGCAGTTTGAAGTGCAGTTAATCCGCGGCGCTTTAGACAAGCACAGAGGTTCAAATGGGGGAGGTGAGGAAGCTGCAGAAGAAGTTGAGGCAGATTGAAAATCTGGAAATAAAAATCAGTCTTTCCCCAGAAGAGAGATTCAAGGTACAGAAACACTTCATATGCATTTTTCCCCCAATGTGATCTGTGTGTTATCTGTGTGACTTTGGCAAATTCTGAATAGATTTCCATGTGGTGTAAGAACAGGTTATGACTGCAGCTCAGACTTTACTACAGCACAGACAGCTTTAGTCAAAATTTTAAATGTTAGAACAAATATCCATCTTCACCAGCCTCCAGTAGAGGAGTGTTGAGTATTCACACACTAAACAGTCCGTTAAAGTATTGCAGCAGGTATCAGATTTGGCACATAGTAGGTTAGCTCTCACATGGTTAAAAAAAAAAGATGATAGCCTATTTTAATGGTTTTGGTATGTGTAAGGCTTCTTAAACTAGGAACGACACTGTTGATCTTATAAAAAAGAAAAATATGTGATTAACATGAATTAATAATAATAGAGGGATGAATAATTTGACAGTTTTTGCCTTAGGAATGTGGGAGATCAGAAGCTTACACTTTGAGCAGAGTGCTTAAGAAAAAATAATGATGAGGAACTTCACGAGAGCCTCAGTATGTTGAGATTTCATATTTTGGGGGAAAGTTCATGGATTTAGACCACATTTAAAAAGTACCTTGCTCTCCCATAAAGTTTAGGGACTCAAAATCAGTAGTGTGTAACTGAGTTTACTATCTTAAACTGCAATTTTGCAGTATTTGTACTTAACTGGGTATTTCCATTTTATGCTACTTTATACCACTGCATTTTATGTTTTACTTTTTACTTCACTTCATTCATTTGACAGATACGGTTTAACATAGAAAGAATATAAACATTTTATAAAGTATGATGTATTGTGAAAGAATAAACTACCCAACAGTTTATAAAATAGTTACTATAATTAGCTCAAACCAGCCGAGTTACAACATTAAAATGCTTCTTCACAGTAAATAATAATAAATATATAAATAATGTAATAATACACAAACAGGTTATTCTGCTGCCTCTACCTTTGATACGTTTACTTTTATACAATACTTTTGTACTTTAATCCAGGACTTTTATGATCAAATATCTTTATGTTGAGGTATTGCTACTTTTACTTAAGTATAATATCAACATTTTCTGACTTCTGGGAGTCAAGCCGCTCCAAAACACTGGATCCTACTCTTTATTAGACCCTCCCTGCCTACTTATTTCCCAAATATTTTCAAACTCCATGCCCCCAGTTTCTGTAAGAAGAATAAATGTAGTCTCCGAGCCCAAGCTGAGCTAAACCTTTTTTTTTATCTCAGATTTAATAAAGCTTTTAATTTTACAATTAAAATAGTAGACCGTTATGTGCAAAACTGGTGCAGTGCTCCTTTAAAACAGGAAACAGCCACTTAGTATCAAGGTGACAAGCTGAATTCACTCATTCATGCATGTTTCATTACTCACATTGAGACAGGAGTACGGCGTATGTTGCCAGTTGCAGCCTAATAAATCAAGACAGGCTCAGTATGTTGGTTGTGCATATAAACAACTTGTGGATTTAGTAGCTCGGTCTACAACCAATCTCGTGCCTTCTTCCCCCTCAGATCTCCAGGAAGGCGGAGCTGCGTTCCAGATTGGCTGAGCTTCAGCTGCAGCTTTCTGGCCCACAGCAAACTCTGGGGATTGTGGGAGACGGAAAAAAGGAGAAGATGAAAAGACAAGTGTAAGGAAGTGAGGGAGAGGTACTAGCAAGGGGGGGCAGATGGAGATAAGCATAATTCTTCAAAAGCAACATCATTCACTTTGAAGCCTTTGATCTTTTTTGTCTGTCTATCCAAACACACTGGAGGTCAAACACTGTCACGCTTTAAGAAAATGGGAACTTTCTGCTGTTCATAATGTGTCATGTAAACATCATTCAGGGATGTCATCCTCACTATTAAAGCCCCACCTGGCTTTTCGCAAATCATTTATTAACATCAAACTGAATGAACGCACATATTCTTTCATACTACACAGACTAGGAGCTCATTAGGAAGTACTGTTTTTGTTTGTGTGGGACTCGGAGATCCTCTACAGGTATGCTGCCTGCCACAAACGATGCTGTTTGCATCTTGATTATTCATTCAGCTCTTGCTTTCTGCACTGGCACAGGGAGGATGCCCCTGAGGCCCTTCCATCACAAACGCCTCCAGCCTCCAAGATCCTTAAGGGAGAAGAGGAGTCCAAAGCTCAAGCAACGCCAGCACCGGCTGCCAGCAAGAGGGAGGGAGGGGGAGCAGAGAAAGGCAGACAGCAGGAAAGGACGGAGCCGGCCAAGGTGTCAGATCATTGGCGAAACCTGTCAGCAGGCCCTCCCGACTTTGACAGCGACCAGCAACTGCGACAGCAAGGTAGAATAATTAAGAAACGTGTTAAACCCGAAGTTTATCACAGGCAGCTAAAGGTACAATGCAGTGCCCTAATTGCTAAAATCAGATTATGCATGTATTCCCAGGGGAGTCCTAACAAGCTCATGTGCCTGTCAGTAGTCCCCAGACAGGACCCACGTTTTGCATCCTTGGAGCTATAAATTAGCCCCGCGCTTCGCATTGGCAGACTAATCCATATTGAAGAGCTGTGTAGATTAACAAGCCGGGTGGCTGACGAGACAACATTGGTAATTGCACAAATCATTTCTTTTACAGAAGCTGAATTTACGTCCCTCAAATTGTCGTGGGAAAAGGCAAAGTTTCGCTTGAGGCTGCTGGAGGGTCACAATGACATAGTCACCTGTGTGGTTGCCGTTGACAACCTGGTGGTTTCTGGAAGGTAAAGCAGGAAGGAAGCCCTGATTTGCATAATGGATGTGCAAAGCGAACATTTCACCTAATTTATCACTCAACATGCTCCCGCTCTCTTCCTCGCTGTCTGACATGCATTTGTTTTTCCTCCTCTGCCCCGAACGTCCGGCGCAAATCTCTTGTGATTTATGTTGAGCGCCTTTAAACTTTGCTTGTTTTCTCCCGCCTTCTCTCACTCACTATAACTCCCACCGTATCTTCCTGTATCCTCTCTTTCACACTCTGTCCATCTTTCTCCTCTTAGCCGAGACACAACAGTGAAGGTGTGGCACGTTCCCACGGCAACGGAGCACAAGAACCTGGGGGGTCACACTAGTGGGGTCACCTGTCTGTCTGCACCTCCCCCTGAGTACTGCAAGAGGCTGGGTGAGGACACACACACACACACACACACACACACACACACACACAGCCGAGCGCGCAGACTACAGCTGAGTAATGCCTGTGTCCTGCGGTCGGGTAATTATAGGAGCAGTTCATCAGATCATCCACAGAGAGAGATAACCTCGGTAGACACTTTAGAGAGTTCACTGTCTGTCTGAAGCAGGCAGCCTTCCATCACTTGAACTTCAACGCCTTCTCCGGCTCTCCTCCTACACTCCCTCCCCACCTGCTTCCCCGACTTAAAATATCAAGTAGAGAAGTGCCGCGCACAAATCATGCAGCTCAGTCAAACTAAAGTCACACTGCGCTCATCAACTAATTATTTGTTTCTTTTTTTAAATCCTGCCTATTCTCTCGTTGCCTCCTTCAAACACTCACTTTTATCATTTTGTACATTATCACTTATTTACAGCTTCCTCTCAGCTTAATCTTTTTGTCCTCTTCTCTCTCTCCTTTTCTGATCCCTGTTCCTTCCTCCTCCTCCTCCTCCTCCTCCCCCTCCTCCTCCTCCTCCTCCTCCTCCTCATCATCTGTGCCCTCCTGCTCTTTTGTGTGTGTTTGCCCTCTTGCCAGCCCGGTCCCTGTCTCTGTCCGACAAGGAGAGGTTTATTTTGAGTGGCTCGGCAGACTGCTACGTGAAGATCTGGGCCCTGAGCGTTGGTATTCTTAACCACACACACACACACACACACACACACATACACATACATATATACATATATATATATATTAAGGTAGACGGAGCCTCTGGGCTCTGTCTGGGAAATATTTATATCGTAATCAATGTATGCCAGTGTGCCATGTCAATTTGTATTGTCCCGTCACCTCCAGGGCAGTGTGTTAAGTCTATCTACACGTTCAACGCTGTGACTGCGCTCTGCTTTGTGCCAGAGGAAGACGGCTACATCATCACTGGGTCAGGTGTGTTTTTGTGTGTGTGTGTGTGTGTGTGTGTGTGTGTGTGTGTTGAATAAGTAAGAGCTAGTGACACCGAAAAAAATTATATTTGGAGTAGGATGTCATATGAAATCGTATTGGTATTATAGCTATCTACTTTTGTATGTGTATGTGTTTAGTAGCAGACATGTAGATTTGTTTTTATGTCTTTACTAATAAGTAGGCAGAATCTCACACAGTGGCGTCATCTGCCAGTAAGTTAGTGAGTGCATCGCAGGGCTTTCAGGCTGAATCAGAGAGATGGAGGCACACGGTATAGGCAGTTAGGCTCAGGTGGATCGACCGTGACCAACAATAATGACTGCCAGCCGCCTGTCAGCACATGTTAATCTCACACTGTGTCACCCCTCAGATGGGGGGAAAGTTCAAGCCTGGAGCTGGCACACTTTCGAAAACTGCCAGTCAATCAACGCTCACCAGGAAGCAGTCACCTCCATCCAGGTGAGTGGGTCACTCACCTACTGGCGATGATATGCTGTCCACGCTGAGGATGCTCAAGCTGTTGTTGTTTTTTTAATGTTCAGTCTATTTTTAAAAACGTAATTTGACACAAAAACACGCCCATGTTTACTTGCTCTGTAGAAGCTGTCTAAAGTAGTTATAGAACTCTTAACTATAAATTTGTGAAAAAGCCTCTCCTCGGGAAATCAAATAGCTATATTTCTACACCCTTATCCTCACACAAGCTTTCCTTGTTTATTGCTTTTGAATGGAAATCAAAGATATTTGTTGAGATGTAAGCTATGAAACTCTATTTTAGAGAGCGTACTGTACATATTTTGAACAAAAAGGCTTTTTATGGATATTGAAATCCAGGGCTGCATTTGCACATTTTTTCAATTTGCAATCATCAAAATATGCCTAAAGCATTAAAGCATAGCGCATCATTGTCATGCTCTTTGTTGTTTCTCATGCAAAGCGCACAATCTATTATAACCAAGAGCGGCACAGAAGTGTACATTTTGAAACTGTTCACACAATTCTTTTCCATTTACACAAACATACATACACTCTCTCTCCCCTTTTCCGTGTATCTATCTCTCTCTCGCGCACACACACACACACACACATTGGGTAAAGACTCAGATCACCATGACAACCGTGTCTCCTGTGCCCTCCACAGTCTCAGGGTCCGCTGGTGTTCAGTGGCTCGGCTGAGGGAGGGGTCTCAGTTTGGGAGAACCGGTGTTCAAATCGAGACCCCCTGCGGCTGCTGCACCACTGGAGCGGCCGGGTGACGGGCTGTGGAGGGGGGCCTGGCGGGCGGCTCACCCTCAGCCCGCGGGGAGACAGAGTGTTCCTGGCTTATGGTCGCGCCTGGCTCAAGATCCTGTACTGGAGGACTGGTGAGCCCCTGAATGGGATGGGCAGTGTGTGTGTGTGTGTTTGTGTGTGCGTGTGTGTGTGTGTGTGTGTTAGGTAGAAAGAAAAAGATTAAATAAGGAAGGTAGATGTGGGAACATTTGCATAATCCAAGCAATGCCTCCTTATAATAGCCGACTTTGCAGACTTTTTATCTATTATCTACAGTAATCATGATGTAACTTACATGTGAGAGTCCAAAGCCATGGTATTTGAATGGGTTTTACTCAGCATGTCAGGTCCCACCCATAGCCACGGGTCTGTTGATAGCACATGAACTTACTGTTGATGTATCCTCCCTTGTTGATTTGGCTATGTCTGATCATTTTTGACAAAATGGTGTCCTTCCCCTGAGGTTGATACAAATCTTATAACCTGTTTAGAAAGTACACCAGCAGCTATTCTACCCTCCTCGTGTGATGATCTGGTAAATCATCAAATTACCAAACTTAGGTAAACTATTGACACCTGTCAAAGAAAGAAAGGCAAACCCCAAACAGAGAGCTCCCTGGAAAAATCACAAAATGATTCAATTAAAGTGAAATTGTGTAGCAGACATTTTTCAGGAAGCATCTCAGTACGTACAAAAAGGCAAAAATGCTATAGATAAGCTGATTCCACCAAACTGATCAGTAAAATCCCCAAATCATGAAGGCATGTCACAGCTTAAGCTCTTCACTTGATCCCAGCCCCACCACCTTTTTTAAAATCATTTTTAACTGTTTATCAGATGAGAACTATTATTAACTATTCTTTACAGACAGGTGTTTTTCCAACCTTGGCAAAGCTTGTGAAACTCAGCTACTCGTGTGCTCACCAGAACCAGAAGGAGAGCACACATTACACCTGTAAAAACTCTGCACTGGCTGCCTGTTAGTTTTAGAATTGGTCTTAAGATCCTTTTATTGGTCTACAAATCACTAAATGGTTTCACTCCCGACTACTTGTCTGACATGGTTTGAAGATATGATCCCTCAGGTGCTCTGGTAGTTGTCTCTTGTTTGTTCCTAGGGCACGGTATTATATTACACTCCATTTCATTCATCCACTTCCATTATTTTTGTGTTCAGCACTTGGAGGTGCATGTGATGTACGACTTGTGCTATATGAATTTAAAGTTTGATTGACTGATTAATTGATTGAATCTTTCCACCTAATATCTGTCCAATTATCATAGGAACGATGTCCAGACTGACCAATCACAGCAGCATCACCGGTGTAACAGATTGTGTCCACCAGACGGGAAGCCTCCTAATTGGCTCCTGCTATGATCTTGCGAATGGCGAGAGCTCTCTAAATTGTGAGTCGCAGAGTAAACCATGTGCAACCAGAAGTTATTCGCTCCACTCTGAGAGGGTGAAAGCACTTTAAGGACTTAAGACAAAATCAAAACCACTTTGTTTTCTTCCATTTACCTGCAATTCCCTTCACCTCCCTCTCCTCCCCCTAGTGTTCTCTCTGCCTCAGTGTCGGTACATGGCCTCTCTGACCTGGCCCGAAGCTCCCAGAATCCTCTGCTTTGCGGCATGGACGACGGGGAGCGGAGACCATCGGTGGGTCACTGGAGGTCATGACCTCCTCGTGTGGGAGCAGATCTCCAGTTCTGGGAAGCAGAGGTGACCGTAATACATGCGAACACAACTCATTTAAAAAGATTTTAGTCTAAACTGCTCAATTATATTTCTTATTTGCATATGCATTATTCCTTCCAAGGTCAACTGCATCGCTAATTCTAAAGTCACACTGGGATTTAACTGATTTTGACACACACACACTCTTTAATTAGTTGTGGGTGTAAATGTTACAGGGGTGACGTCACAGCGAAGAGAGACACTCGATTGGAGTCTTGCTTGCTGGAGTCAGAGGGGGACACAGAAGATGACGAGGAAACTGATGGTACAGACACACACACTGCAATTTCACACCTTTCCATGTCTTCGTTTACTGACGCACACACTCGATGAGTAACCACGCAGATTTGACTATCATGTTAATTTGAGATGATGCATGTCGTGACGAATCCTCATGACCCCCGTGTCAAATTTAGATTACGAGGAGGATGATGGCAACGATAAAGGAGAAGACGGCCGGTCGGAGGATGGAGGGTCCGGCTCGTGGTTGCGCTGCGTTCTCCAGTGAGTGCCAGTTTCTCACGTCAAGGACACCACGGCCTGCATCCATGAAGAGGAAAGGAGAGGGAGGGAGTGTAGGGGAGTGAAGTGTGACAGACTGAGTGTCAGTGTCAGAGAGGGAGCATATGGATGGAGAAAGTGAGTGTGTGTGTGTGTGTGTGTGTGTGTGTGTGTGTGTGTGTGTGTGTATGTATGTGTGAGCGGTAGGCAGATTGTTTTCTATGTAAATATTTCCACACACAATAAAGCTGTCACACTGTGACTCTCATCTCCAAATTTGCGTCTCTTGTCTTTTCAATCTGACCCTGCCGCTTCCTCAAACACCCGTTCATCGCCCTCCTCTGCCGGTGCAGCCTATGTAAATGAATGTAAATGAAATATTATTCCATCTTTATTCCCCTCGTTCCTCCTCCTCCTCCTCCTCCTCTTCTTTGCTGCCTGTATTTATATCTGGGGGGTCCTTGCTGTTTTTGTAAACATAAGTGAGTTTTTATTTATTTTTTTATTTTACATTTTTTTATTTTAACCTCCCGCCTCTAAAATAAGCTTATTAATGTCGTCCTCAGTATCGTTTCTGTTTGCTTAATCAAATTCATTTATTTTTCTCCATGTCCATTTAATTGAACCCATTAAAAAAAAACCCCACATAATTAGCATTTAAATCTCTTTTCTACAGTCTCTTGCCCTCCCTACATCGCTCTCTCTCCCCTCTCTTACTCTAGCAGACTCTACATGTCTCAGTCGCTACGGCAACCGATGCTTTTTTTTCTCCCTCTCACTTGCTCTCTGTATCTCCCCCTTTCTCTCCGTCTCCCTCTCATTCCCTCTCTCCACTGCCAGAGGTAGGCATGATAACTGATATGTGTCGGCGTGCATGTGTGTCTGTGTCTGTCTCCCGGTGTGCTCGTGTGTCTCTAAGTGACATTTCTGTGGCATTTAGGCAGCAGTTGTTGGACAGGAAGTTACCTCTCTGCTCAAAGTGCCATAGAGAGTATTGGCTCCATGCATGACGCCCGTAATGATGATTAATGTGCTGTGCTCAGGTGTGCGCTCTGTAAATGTGTGTGCGAGAGCAGAACAGACAACGAGTGTGTACTTCTGACTGCAGATGTGGATTCTGTATAAACATGTGGCGCATAATTGAGCGTTAAATTCAAAAGCCCGGGGGAGTCGGTGTATGTTTTTTTGTTGTTTTTTTTTAAAGTGAGAGTTGGCTTTCTGCCAATACTCTAGCCGGTTTCTATGTTAACATGCTTTTTATCTGGCAACATAAAAGAAGAGAAAAAAGCTAGACCCTCCCCCTTTCTCTCCCTCTCTCTTTCCCTCTCTTGCCCCTCTGTCCTATCTTACAGAGAGAGATGAGAGGAGGAGCGGAGTCTCAGTGAACAGAGCGAAGCGATGGAGAGATGGTAAGATGGATAGTATCTGAGGTGTAGGAGGGATGTGCGGGGTGAAGATGTATAAAATGTCATTCCGAGTGATGGGTGCCATGGGAATCAATGTCTGAGCTGATGAGGTCGTGCGGGGTGCCAGTAGACAATACGTTTTCTCAGATAACTTCTCTGTCACTCCACCACCTCTCATTCTTTCTCCTCCACTTCTCTTCCAGCTCCATCTCTCCTGTCGCACGACTGACTGCCCTTCGCTGCCTCATTTCCCTCCTCCTGGTTGCTCTAGTGACACAGCCCTCCACCTGTAACCGTGACGACAGCGAGGAGGACGAACAGGTGGACGCCCTGTCGGTCCAGCTCTCCGTCACTGCCCAGGTCACACCCACCCCTCTGTGGGCGGTGGTCTGGGGCCCCACGCAGCCTCTGGAGGACGAGACCTACCACTTCCTCTCCACCCATGAAACTGACCCCCTGCACCGACATGGGGACCAGCAGGAGGCCAGCACCGCCACCTCCAAGGACTGGCCTTATCCTGATGCAAGCATGCAGCCCCGAGAGGAGGCACCGCTGGAATCTAGGAACCAGGAGGGAGTGGAGGACGGGGGGACGGAAGCGGAGGAGACGGAGCCTGAGGAAGGTGGGCATCCGGAGATGCACATGAAGGATTTCTAAATAAAAGTGCCCACGAGCCGCAGCCCATGTGAACACACACACATGCCACAAGTCCTCCAGGGAATTAGCTGTCAACAGGGTGAAGGCTGACACCGTGCTGTGTGCAGCCGGCTGTGTCTGTGGCGGGAAATGCCTAATAAAGTTCTCATCACTCACAGGGAGGAATTGGCCGCTGTCAAACTGCAAGATACAGAGAAGACGTCATCGGATTAGTGTTTTAGTTGGAGGCCAGCGTCTCGCTCATCAAATTTCATGTTTCAGCTGGCTTCGATGATTTCTTCTTTTGTTCTGGATACAATTATGCATGATCATGGTCTGAGATTAGTAACTGCATGAGTATGTGTGTGTGTGTGTGTGTGTGTGTGTGTGTGTTACAGTGGACCCTCAGTTCTACGTCACCGTGACCATCTCCTCACTCCTCATCCTGACGGCAGTTCTCATAACAGCCAAACTCTGGTAGGAACCCAAACCGTCCTTCAAAGTCTTGTCTGTGTCTGTGTGTGTGGCCACATAAATATAATGTGGACAGCAAACTGTCGTACAACCTGTAAGAGCTGAACAGGTGCAGATGCAGGGGTCGGGGGGGATTGAGGAGGCAAAGGATTGAGGGGTTGGGATAAAAAAGAGGGAGTTGGAAAAGAGCACAAATGGAGGAGTCATCAGTGATGTGGAAGCAGCTCGTTGTGAGCGTCAATACAAGATGCCTCCCTGAATTTGGAGTTTAGGATTTCTAAATTGGGCTCTTTAAGACTCAGAAGGTCAAACGAGGTGCTTCATCTGAAACCAATCACCTTTTTGTTGACATGCTCAGAATCTGTAGACATATCCAAACATTAAAGAGGAGTCGCAGGTAGCTTAACTTTGAGTGTCGGGCACCACTGACTTAGTTAGGGCTGTCCATACAGGTTAAGACCCTGGAGTACAGTGTGTTTTATAAAATGGGACTGAAAGCATCTAGAATTTGCTGTTTAGTATTGTGTTTCAGTGAAGATGGAACCTTGATAGTTGCAGATGTGTTCGCATGTGCATGCTGTCTTGTCTGTGTTCCTGTTGTACACAATGACGTAACGTGTCAATGTATTCAAGTGAGAGCTGACTAATCGCTAACTAATGCCTTTATTAACAACACTTGTGTTGCTGAAAGTCACAGTTGGCACAGATGTGTCATTTAGTGCCATTAGAGTTGCAATGATTAAACATTTGCTATCGACGTTAGGGTGAGTGGCACAAACGGATCTGTTGCCTTACAAGCTTGAGCAGTAAAACGGCTTCACTGGCATCAATGCCAGTGCTTTTAGAGCCCAGCGGCCATTAAACCTCTGGGATCATGGAAACACAGGGTGGGGGTTCTATGTATGTTACATTTTCAGGCCTCGTAGCAAGCGCTCGCCGCACACATGGCCATTAGCTGGAAATGGGGAGTCATCTGTGTGATGTAGTGGAGCACTTCCACGCTTTGCTGATCAAACCAATAACACCTAGTTTATCTGACCACTGGGACTCCTCTCTTCCTGCATCTCACACGCTTTTTCTTCTCTTTTTTTTGGTCAATCTCCCCATTTAGACTTTTCCTCTCCTCGTCCTCACTGTAATTCTCTCATCTGCTCATCTTACCCACATTTCTATTGTATTGTGATTTTTCATTTCATTGCCTGAACCTGTATAATCTGTTCTCCTTCACATCCCTTTTCAGTCTCTCTTAATCTCAGTTTTGCTCCCACACTCCTACATTATCTCCCCTCGCTTTCTCCCCCCCCCCCTCCCACGTGGGCCTCCATTCCCTTCGCTTCCCAGGGATTTTTTCTTTCTTTCCCCGAATACCTGTGTTCCCCCTATTCCTTCAGGTTCTCTCTCTTACTTCCAGTTATCGTCACTGCCTCGCTCTAACGCTGTCTTTGCACAGCTGGTACTCGTCTTATCTCCCTCACCAGTCTCCTGTCTCTCCCAGCGCTGCTGGTCCGGCTGCAGATCCACAGATAATCCTCCAGCTTTCCGTGAGCTGATACACGATAAACCCCTTTTTCTCTCTGTTCCTGGGACTGGCCTTGGCTGTTATTTTGATAACTTACTTCACCGGCCCCCGTTGTAGAGGAAAACCCACGCTGCTGGTGGATCCGAAGTGGCCTCTCAAAAGTGAGATTTGCAGGGACTGGAGACATGGCAGTTGCCCCTCTCTATAGACTGGCTCGCGCTTCAGTGTCATAAATGTGTAAATAACGCCATGTGTTAGATGGAGAAAGTGCCGCGGAATGAACGGGAGGGGGGGTACAGATGGACTGAAATGATAGCCTATAGTGGAAATTGGCCAACGTCCAGTTCATTATGGTTATAGAAGAGTGGCATATGTGCTCAGTGATTTTCCCAGCCAGTGGCTAATGTTATCAAGCATGAGTGTTTGTGTGCAATTGTGTGTGTGTGTGTGTGTGTATATATATTTATATATATATAAATAGAGAGAGAGCGAGAGGAGTCAGCCAGAAGAGGACAGGTGTTGCTGAGGGAAGATGAGGGTGCAGGATGGCTTTTATGGCTGCAAGAGCAGCTTTGTTGTGCGCCTAAGTATTCTTAAGAGCCTGAACCCGAGACTCTCGACCGCGCATTCACCCTAACTCATTCTCCTTACAGAAGTCTCGGCGCGCCACAGCAGTGATGCTGCGTCACCCCTCTGTCCATTTCTTCACCTTGTTGCATCCTTCCCACCTCACCCCTTCTGAGTCCCTGCCCCCCCCTCGTCCCACAGCGCCTGTCTCCTTCCCCATTTCTCGTTCTGCCTCCCTCTCCCCTCTGACAGCGTTGTAATGAGTCTGATGAGTGCACTAATTCTCTCTCACAGTGGCAGTGTAATGTGTTCTCTGAAGCTAAATGGCTTGGCTGTTCTTGAAGCTCTCTGACTCTTTTTTCCCTCTGTCTCTCCCCCTCTGTCTTTTCCCTTTACTCTACTGTTTTTCCATATCTGTCTCTCTATCTCCCTTAATTTCATCCTCTCCCTCCATCACTTCCTGCTCTCCGTCTGTCCCTCTCTAACCTTCTTTCACGGTTATCTGTCTCTCTCAAACTCCGACTTTCTTTGTGTCCTTTCATCCCGGTTTCTATTTCTGTCCCTCTTCTTCTTTGTCTCTTTTTTTCCTTTAATCCCATCATTTTCTTTCTGTCTGCATCTTTCTTTTTTCTCTTGTCTGTCTCCCCTTCCCCAATTCACACTCTGTCCCTTTCCATATCCTCTCCATCCTTATCTTTTCTTTCTTCCTCTCTTTCTTGCCTCCTCCTTTCCCTCTCTCTCTTTCTCTCTTTCTCTCCCTCTCCGTCGGTGCCACTATCCTTCTCTCCCAGTTACGATCGCAGCTGTTCCCAGCACCCGCCCCCGCTTTCCCGTGGCGTGGCTCCCCCCCTGTCTCTCGCGCTCCCTCGTTCCCTCGCTTCGGAGGACAGCCGGCAGACGTTGCACAGCACCTCCTCCTCCTTCACCGACAGGGAGAGGTAATGAGTAGCCTCACCAGCTCTGCACTGTCTGAGTGTGTGTGTGTGTCTTGAGTCTATGAGTCTGATGTGCATGTGTGAGTCTCCTTGCGCCTCTGGATTCAAGTTTGCTTCTTTGTGTGTGTGCGCGCGTGTGAGTGTGTGAAGCAGCCTCCTTTCGCGTGCACTGTAAGGCTGTAGATGGAGTACAATTGGACAGTAGTGCTATTCTCTGTGGAGTATTCAGGGCTGAATGTTGGTGCTGCTGTAAGATGTATCAGTGTTTTAAACTCCCTCTCCAGATGAGTCATTGTTGGCCTGTAAAAAGGCGGCATGAAATGATGCTTTTATTTGAGGGTATTTAAAGTTAATCTCAATCAGGATAATTATAGTGCTGTACTCCAGTGCTCCCTCTCTCACTTCCTCCCCCCATCAGCTTTTCCTCTACCTTCCTCCTTCTCTTCCGTCTCTTCCCCCCGCCGCCCTCTCAGTCCCCTGTGAAGCAGCTTTCCGTTTGCATGTACACTTCTTTTTCAGCTTTAGGCCTCTCTGCTCCACTTCTCCTCTTTTCTTCTGTCTTTCCTCCCATCATCAGGTCTCCCAAGCCCCCCCCCCTCCTTTTCTTATCCTCTTTCTTTCTCTCTCACTCTTCTAATCTGTGTCTCTTGCTGTGTCAGGATCCCAGTTGTGAACCTCTGAGGTGACTGTTTTTCCATATGGTAAACATTTCTACGGGGCCCGAGGAGGAACATCAACACGACCAGAGGGCTCGCCCGCAGCGCCGTTTTATTTTCTCTGAAACTGTGAAATCAATTCAGGGATCCCAGGTATCCAGCCATCACAAAACTCCTCGGCTCCCCCGAGGTCTGAAAAAACCCAAACCCATCTCCCCACTGCTCCCTCCTTCCTCTGTGCTCGGTGTAAATTTCTTTTATGTGGCTGTGCGTCACTGTAACCTGCTCCCTGTTTTCCATCCCCTGCATTGGCCCCCGAGCTCTGCCAAGCTACCCAACCACTCTGCGCTTCGACCTGCCATGACTAATTCCCAAACAAGCAGTTTAACTGGCATGCAACATCCCATTACCCCTGATATGCCCTACCTGTGCTTCCACAACTGTTTCCAGTGATTCAGCTACACACGAGAAGCACTATTAATTCTAATCCAGCATACTGTTCTTTCGTGAAATTACACTCTAATTTAGTTAAGTCTAGCAGGCTTGAATCTGGTTTGTAAATGGTTAAAAAGCCATTCTTAGCATTTCCAAACACTGAACGGGGTATTTCACAAAGCTGTTTGGCACTGCTGTAGCCAAAAGGCAATGTGTTTAACATGTCACGCTCCAAAAACTGCTGTTTATTCCTCGCTTTGGGCGCCTGAAATGCAAATAGTGTGGCTTTTTTCCTCAGCAGTGTGTAGAGGAGCCTGTTTTGTTTCAGTTTTTCCTCATGATTTGTTCTCTTAATTATCTGGCCGACGTTCACCTCTTTGTCGAGCCTTTGTTCCTGCAGGACGGCGTAGAGGTGTGTTAAGCATAGAGTGGTGGAGATAAAATATTCAGAACAGGGATGGATAGAGGAGTGGCATTCCCGTTGAAAATCAATGATTCCCAAAGGTTTTGGAACGGTGCACAACAAAGACAGATTTATGTCGTCATGGAAATGAGCATCTGTGAACTGTACGCATGATCAAAAGACTGATGTTACCACAAGAAGGAATCTTTTTCCACCCGACAGCCAAGTATCTCAGTATGGAAAACAAAAACCACCATTATTCCCCTTCATATCATTATCAAGTCACTGTATATCAGCTGTCTCGCACCAAAGGAAAGTAGTACATCAAGGAGAAACATTTGTCTCTCCAACGAATCTGCATGTATACAGTAAGAAGACCTGCGAGAGTTGCTTCAAATCTATTATTTATAAATGTCTATTTTATCTATTGGTGAGTGATATCTTACAGAACCTTTCAAAGCCAAATGTCAGTTTGTGTTTGGCAACTTTTCTAAGCAGCTTTGAGACATGAAACCCTGACTTACACACATTTCCACTACAGACATAGTGCTGGTGGCATCATGCGTGGCTCGTGCAATCCTCCAGATTTCCAGTCTTGTGATTTTTGGTAGCATTCCTGTAGAAATGTGGTCTTTCTGTACCATTGAAGTTAAATAATAAAAGACTCAACACTGGCGTTTTAGCTTTGTGTCTATTTGTTTAGTTCTGTGCGTGTTGAGTGAATTCCCCTGGGAGCCAAGCGATCTGCAATGCTTTATGGGAAGGACAAAAGCTTACACTGTGCATTTTAATAGCTACCCCTGTATCCTAATCTTTTTCTCTCTGAAGTGAACATTTAGTCCACTGCCTTGCATTGATTTTAAACCACAGGCTTGGCATTGAAAAGTCCTGCATGTGCCAATCATGTTTGTACCCGAGAGGAGCAGCTGAAAAGGAAGAATAAGGCGGCTGTTTGTGTCTGAAGCGCTTCCTTATCTCCTCACCTCATATGGATTCCTCTTGCTTGAGAAAGATTAACAGGATGCTAAGCAAGAATTTCCTCTGTGTACAGTTTTTCAAACAGATGTCAATAAAATCAAGGCGGGAGCAAGAGGAGATATGCCACCCGAGTGTACAGAGATTCTGTACCAGTCTGATGCACAGCTAGTGTTTCCATCTCCTCTGGGCATTTTACTGATCAATCAAAGTAATTGATTGGCTTTGTTCCACTTGAAGGTTTTAATGACCGCATAGTTATGAGATATGCCAGCAGACGCTGCACCAATCTGCAGCCACGGTGGCCAAACAACAAACACTAATACAGAAGTAAGGCATGAACTTGCATATGCAGAGTCGGCACTCACGCCTATAACACGTGACTCACCTGGCACTCAATTAAACATACGCCAACAAACACTCTGAGGGGTGTGCAGCTGTTAGAATTCACAGCTTCAATCTGGTAAAAAACTTTGAACCAATGAAGCTCAATCACACCGACTGAAATTAACACCACTATTTATAGGAGGTGGGAGGGATGTTGGAGGGAGGGGGTGGAGGGTGGAGAAAGATGCAGGGCCAAATGAAACAGGATCATTATTTCCCTGTCTATTTCCCCCCCTTACTATCGCTGCTGGTCAGCTAATTGCCCCCATTAATGTCATGCAGGATGAAGAGTCTGGAATTTGCAGAGAACAGAATCAAAAGAGTGCGTGATGGACAGGGCGGGCATGACGAAGGCAGTTTCGAATGCGTGATGGAGGTACAAGAGAGAGCGGCAGGCAATTTCAACAGACAATTTTGACAATGAAATAGAAGCTCTGGGCAAAACATACGCATATGAAATATGAATGCACTTTGTGTGTGTGTGGATGTGTGTTGCCATGCTGGTTGCGCACAGGGGAAGCCTCAGCTCTATAATACATCAGTCTCTTTGGGGACATGCCCTAATTAATGGCTTGACCTCCTAACGGGTAGCCCCCTTCTGCGAGTTAACATTTAGCTGTACACCCTCCAGAGATGCACTTTGAAGTGCATTTAATAAAAGAAGTGACAGTGACATTAATGAGACAGTCAGGATAAGTACAGGGCTTCGTTTTATTTCCCGACAATTTATATTCAGATTTTATATATTTCCCGACTCAGCAGAGAGAAAAAAAACAAAACAAAGCAACATAGAATTAATCTAAACCAAAAGAACATTTTTAAACCAACAGAGATACACACACATACGCGTCAAATACACTGATCATGTTTCTGGTCAAAGGCAACAGACTCCTTCTGCAGACTGTTCTGTCTTGATGTGTTACAAGTGCCGTGTGTGTGTGTGTGTGTGTGTGTGTTTATGTGTGTGTGTGTGTGTGTGTGTGTGTGTGTGTGTGTGTGTGTGTGTGTGTGTGTGTGTGTGTGTGTGTGTGTGTGTG